>BQKN01000671.1:730492-772377 GCA_022839385.1 Asparagus kiusianus | reverse complement strand
GTTGCGATCGGAGCAACTTTGAAGACCTATCGCTCTATTGATGAGAGTCGATAAGTTGGAAGTGTTGCGATCGGAGTAACTTTGAAGACCTATCGCTCTATTAATGAGAGTCGATAAGTTGGAAGTGTTGCGATCGGAGCAACTTTGAGGAAGATGGAGTTTAAACTCCTCGATGGATTTAAGATTGACATTAAAAAGATTTAGTCAAAAATGTGCAAGAGTTTTAAACTTTAGTAGCACATTTTCTAAGAATTCAAATTCTAGAGCTGGGGGTACCCCCTGCGTTCATATCCTTAGATAGGACTGCGTATTTTTGGAAGGACGCAACTCCAAACTGCTACGTTCGGGTTGAACGCAACTCCAAACTGCTGCGTTCGGGTTTGGTTTGTTTTTGAACGCGGGGTCTTGTCCTGCGTCTTGTTAGAAGCCCAAGCGGCTATAATGATGACGAAGAGGCCCATTAAGGGGCGGGAGTCTTGGGACTCTGCATTGTCCACAGTGGATATATATATATATTAAACCTGATTGGTCTAATCAAAAGACACAAACGTTTAGACTTCGTTTTTGCACCCAAACTTCTTCCAAGTTTTCCATCATTCCCTCTTCATCCTCTAGCCATGGCTCGCAAGAGATCTCGCTCGGATAGAGATGAACAGATGGTGCACCCCCCATCACCGTCGAAGGGTGCTTCTGGGTCCGCCTCAGGACTGTCGTTAATGCCTCCAGCGTCTGGTCGTCGAGGTAACCCTCGTTTTCTTGCTTGTTTAGGCATTCCTTTTTGATAAGTGTTCTTGAAATTCCATGCCTGGGCTTTGGTTGATGAAGACGAACAAGGTTCGTCTCTTCGATCTTGCAAAGAACTTGTATATTTCTTGATGAGAGTTGTTCATCTTCCTGACTTTGAATCTCGAAAGGAGTTCTTGTGTCCATTGTTGTGAAAAAGAACAGAACCTTTGTTGTTGATCACACAGAGAAATTTCTGTGTTTGTGATAAGAACTGTTTTGATCTTGAACGTAAAACAAAACTTTTTGTGTTTGATGATAAGATAAAAGATTGATCTCTTAATCTTGAAGAAGTCTAACGCAAGTCTAGATTTCTTGCGTTCAAATAGATTTTGACGCAGGTCTGAACCGCTGCGTTCTGAAATCCTGACGCAGGTTTAGTCTCCTGCGTTTAAATTTAGTTGCTTGGGGACTAAATGAATTTATGATTGCTTTGTTGCTAGGTGGGGCTCGTGCTGCTGAGCCTATTACTATCTCTGATGATGAGGACGAAAAATTGCCCCAGGAAGACGCTCCTCTCATTCCACCCATCTCCGTAATCTTTCCACGTGAGAACTTCGAGCGAGTGACTGATGACGCTATTCGTTTGTCGCCTAATAGCGTTCTTTTCCTCTCTAGGCGTTTAGAAAATATGGTAAGGCAAGCCTTCTGCACCGTGATGCACGGGTGGGGCTCTTTCCTTGAGTTTCAAGCGCCTATCATAGAAGGATTAAATGCTCTTGCGGAGATCAACCCTGTTTACGCCAAGCGTTTTGGCGAGACGATACGCCAATACTCGGGGGCTGCTCGTTATCTAGAGGAGTTGCAGCACACGAACTTGGAGTATAAAGTTCGAGATGCCATCACAGGAGCTAGGTTGGAGGCGGCAATTGTTGATAGGGTCCGAGCTTTGAACATTTCAGAGAAGAAGGCTCGTATTAGGGACTTGCAGAAGCAACGTCGCCAAGCCAGGATCAAGCTGAATGCAGGGGATATAACTCAGGAAGAGTTCATCCTTGGGGACGCTACTTTAGCATCCGAAGTTAAAACTGAGAAGGAGGCTCTTGAAGTGCTGAAACAGGAGGCCTCTGCTGCTGCTGCAGTCTCTGATACTGAGTTTGAGAAGAGAGTTAGAGAGGAGGTGCTGGCGAAGCACGAAAAATCCATATCGAATACAGAAGCTCATCTCATGAGCTTCTCTTTACTTTAAACCCCAGCCACTCCCATCTTTTTGTGTTTTGATTTTGTAATAACTCTAGGTTATTTCTTCAAACACTTGTTATCTGCATACTATGAACTGTTGTTGCTTCTTCTTGCATTTTCTGTGTTCGTCTGGGATGTTGAAAATTATTTCCTTATGCTTGAATGACTTGAACGCAAGCCTATTCGCATCCCAACAGGCAACTTCAGGACTTGGGTTGTAGTTGTCTGATCTTGAGGGTAAACTTGATGCCTTCCAATTTGGGGAGCCTCTTCTGGAAGTCGAAATGATCATATTGTGCGTTCGTCGACGCAGCTGTAGACTCGTTCTGAACGCAGCTATAGAGCTTGCGTTCAGATGGGCTGAACGCAGCGGGGTCCTGCAGTTGTGGGACTTGAAACGCAACTGTAGACGTGCTTTGAACGCAGCCTTAGGACTTGCGTTCAGGAGAGTTGAACGCGACATCAGATCTCACAGCCATGGGACTTGCAACGCAGCTGTAGATCTGTTCTGAACGCAGCCTTAGGGCTTACGTTTAAGAGGGCTAAATACAATGTTAGAATTAGGAATTTTCACAAAGCAGATTATGCTGACAGCAATCTGGAAAAATTTGGGACAATTCCTTTATTATAATGATCTTTAAATCGTCAGAGGTGTAATGTTAACTTGACGGCATACAAAGTAGGAGAACAATTTATTAATAATCAACCCCCAGCTAGACTTAAGAGCCTTGCGGATTAAGGGTAATACTTCTTGAGGAATTTCTCATTAATTGGCATCATAAGTCTATCGCCTTTCTTATTAATAAGACGGTAGGCTCCGTTGGAGTAGACTGTCTCTATCACAAAAGGTCCTTCCCATTTGGGATTGAATTTTCCTTTGGTTTTGTGAGTCATCACCATAGGTCGTCGATTAGCCAAAACTAGATCGCCTTTCCTGAAGACCCGTTCTTTAACCTTTTTGTTGTAGGCTTTAGAAATACGGGCTTGATATAATTCAATCTGCTGTTGAGCCTGAAGTCGCTTGTCATCTATGGCTTCAAGTTCTTGCAAACGTCGCTGATGTTTTTCTTCATCTGTAAGTCCCGTTGTAATCGCGACTCTCAGAGAAGGGATCTGAATCTCGAGTGGTAGTACTGCTTCACAGCCGTATACTAAAGAGAACGGCGTAGCTCTGGTAGAAGTCCTCACTGTTGTTCGGTATGCCCACAAACACTCACCGAGTCTTTCATCCCAATCACGTCGGCTTTTAGAAACGAATTTCTTAAGAAGCTTCACGATGGTTTTGTTGAAGGCTTCCGCAAGACCATTCGCTGGCGGATAATATGCCGTAGATGCGACACTTTGGATCCTGAATTTATCACAAAATCTCTGGAATCCGAAGCTGACAAATTATGTCCCGTTGTCGTGCACTATTCGTCTCGGAACTCCAAAACGGTAGACGACATGATGTTTGATGAACTTAATCACATTTGAAGTCTTGACTTCTTTTAGCGGGATTGCTTCCGCCCATTTGGAGAAATAATCGGTCACGGCCAAAATGAACCGATGTCCCTTAGAAGTCGGAGGAGAAATCGGACCGACGATATCCATACCCCATGCCTCAAATGGCCAGGATGCCGATGTAGGGTGTAAATTTCCCGGTGCTTGGTGGATAAAATCACCATGAATCTGGCATTCATGACAACGTTTAGCATGGTCTGCCGCATCTGAAAACATTTTTGGCCAGTAATACCCGATTCTTCGGAGAAGATCGCCCAATTTGGCCCCTGGCTGATGAGCTCCGCACATTCCTTCATGAGCTTCCTTTAGGGCCTCTTTTGCATCTTTTCGAGAGAGGCACCTAAGCAAAACTCCATCATGCGATTTACGATACAGGGTTTACGAAATTGCGTCATAATAGAATTGGAGGGCCTTTCGCTTGATAGTGGCCGCTTCCTTGGGATCCTCAGGTAAGATTCCATATATGGCATAGTCGATGTACGGAAATCGCCAATCCCTGGCTTCTAATTCCATTGAGGTCGCACAGACTTCTTCTGTCGTTGCCTTATCTGAGCTTTCCTCTTTAGGAATTTTGGAGCAGTATAATTCACGCCCTGTGACTAGGACTGTTGTTTCAGCCCCTGGCGGTAATGCCAAAGAAGTCGCCAATGAGGCTAAAGCATCCGCGTAAGCGTTCTGAGCTCGTGGAATGTAGTCAATAAAGAATCCTTCAAATTTCTTAGCTTGCTTCAGCACTGCGAAGTAGTACGGGATTAAGTCCTCATGACGCACTTCGTATTCCCCTCGAACTTGATTTACGATGAGCTGAGAGTCACCGTAAGCCTCGAGATGTCGAATGTTAAGTTCTTCGGCCAATTGCATTCCTAGCAACAGAGCATTATATTCCACCACATTGTTGGTGCAAGGCTCGATTAGGGAAAATCCTCTGGGGATCACGTGACCACTTGGAGATACGAACACCATCCCAACTCCCGCAGTAATTGCTCCATGAGGATTTGCTATGGACGCACCGTCGAAGAATAGTTTCCAAATTTGCATAGATTCTCGAGTAACACAAGCTTCGGCGACTTCATCAGGCAACTCTTCATACAATTTGGATGTCCCTGTCACCGGGTGATCAGCTAAAAAGTCTGTTGTAACAACCGTAATTTTTTGATACGTATTTAAACAATTTTTCTTGTATTTAAAATATTTTATTATATTTTATTAATACTTTTCCTAATTTCTGAAATTTTCTGAGTTTTCAAATAAATAAATAATAAAATATATAGTCTTGTATTTATTAATTTTGCTAAATATTAATTTATGGTTTAGTGATCTTTATTTTTATAATCATTGGTGACTAATACTATTAATGACCTTGTTACATTTAATGTAAACCAGAGCTTAGTACATTAGCATATATATGAAATATATAAGTATATAAATATTGGTTGTTAATATTTTGTTAAAATTATTATTCATTTAACTATTACTATAATGGTTAATCTTAGGTATATGGTAATATATCTCCATAATCAAATCTCTCTCTCCCATATTTATTTCATTCCCTTGTTTCCCCGTAATCACGTTATCCCCCTCATTTATTTTCATTTATTTGCTTACTGGTTTGCTCCTTAATCCCAGCATAGTTGTCCCTCCCTCTTATTATTTTCTCACTCTCCGTACTCAATCAATCACTCCTGTGATTGCTATCATTCATTGATTTGTTTCTTATTTTTATTTCTAAAAATATCTCTCCCTCAATCATTCATTCACGGGTCCAGCTCATTTCCTTTCTATCTCTCTTATTATTTCATTCTCTCTTCCTTCACATCCTCTCTCTCTCCAACGAAAACCAAGCCGCCAACAACTCTCCTCCTCTTTTCCCCAACTCTCCGCCTGAACCCGTCTCCACCACCGGACCCGACCACGAACACCCCATCATCTTCTCCATCTCCTCTTCCGACCGCCGCCCGACACCACAGCGAGTCCCCAGCCGCGCCTCCCCCGCACCAGCCTCCAACACCGCCCAGATCCGACCGCCGCTTCCCCCTCTCGCGTTCGAGCTCGCCACCTCCAAGCACCGCCGGCCAGCCAACCGCCGAGCACACCCCCGACAGCCCCGAAGAACCCCTCGCCGCCTCCTCATCCCCGCCGTCATCCCTTCCCCGACCGGTGCAGCAGCGAGTCCGACAGCCCGCTACTCCTCCCGTCGTCGCCCAACCGCAACCACCAACGCCTCTTCTTTGTCGCACGCCACCTGTTTGACGATATGCCAACGTAGTCCAGACCCGCCACAAACGTCGCTTGAGACCCGTTGTACCGCGTCCGCATCGGCGTCGTCACCTCGTCGTCAGACCCCACGGTCTCGTAGGCAAGATTCCGCTCCCTGTTTCGTAGTTTAAATAGTTACATTTATTATGAATTATTGCGTAGTTTAATTATGAGTTGTTATTATCTGCGTGGGACTGTTGATGATGATATTAAATGATTTCAAATGATAAATTAATATTTTTCTAGATTAATAGAATTATCATTATGAGAAATAATTTTTAAAAGAGTTTATTCTGAAAAACAGTTTAAATTGAATTATTATAATAATAAATGAGTTGAAAGAATTTATTTTGAAAAATGGGTTAGTTAAATAATTTTAAAGGAATTTTTGGAAAATGGATTATTTTTAAAGGAATCTATTTCGGAAAAGATTATTTTTGGAATTAATCAATTTATGAGCATGATGATTGGAAATTGCGACATTTCATGTGTATTTATTTATTGGATAGTTGTAGTTCCTTCTTTTACGTTTTTGTAGTTGTTCACGTTTCCTGTTCATGATTCATGACACTGTTACATAGTATTCATTGCATTTATACCCTGTTATAGTTAAGAATCGTGAGTATTGCTTGACCATAGTGACCCGTGAGATATGAGTTGTTGACTTGGACTTGGGATGGGAAGGTCTGGGTTCATGTTATCGGATATGTTGTTGTTTATTTCCAGGCTCGCACCAGTGAATCGTTTCGCACTGGGGTGGGTCTGAGGAACTGTGATTGGATGTGTATTGTTTATTCCAGGCTCGCACCAGTGAATCGTTTCGCACTGGGGTGGGTCTGAGGAGCAGTTGATCGGATGTGTTTATTGTTTATTCCAGGCTCGCACCAGTGAATCGTTTCGCACTGGGGTGGGTCTGAGGAGCGGTGATATAGTGATTATTGATTATTTCCAGGCAAGCACCAGTGAATCGTTTCGCACTGGGGCGGGTCTGAGGTACTAGTGAGATGTGATTGTTAACCAGATATCCGATAATGTGAACTTTGACTCTAGTGAGACGTGGTCCAGTGAGTTATGATAGGATGGCTAGTTGTTTTTTTTTCATACATAGATCGGGATTAATATTTAATTATTTACAATTCGAGAGATATGGTATATATATGAGGGTTTTCTTGTTTGGATTATTTCGCTCGACGTACTACGTCTCGAATTGTAGGTTTTTAAGTATTAATTCCATCTAGTGTATGCCATTGTGACTTGGATGATTTCTGATCGCTAGCTGCATGATCTTGTTACCTGATCGATTTTGGATGCTTTATGTTTATCATGTTAGTAGTGTTTTCGCATGTTGATTTGTGGATTTCAGTTATACGTTATTTTGTTGTTTCTGTTATCGTATCGTTTTTCGTATTGGATTTTCGTTCGTTCTATTTTCTTTGTGGGGTCGGGTCTTGCCGTGCACTATGCACCTGACGTACACCTGTTTTCTCTGGTGTACGTCAGACTTAGGAGAAGAACAGGTTCAACAAGAGTCAGAAGATTCTCAACAGGAGTGCCTTGTAGATGGAGCAGAAGAAGGAGTCGAAGTCTATTCTTTGATAGCTCCACTTTATTTTTGTAGTTCTTTCTTTTTCTATTGATCGATGTATTTTTGTATCCCTTCAGTATTCTTTTGTTCAGTTTTGTATAAGGGCATGTTGACCCGAATATTATGTCTCGGATGTTATTCCATTTGTGATATGTATTATTTTATTCTGAGTTTGTCTATTATATTCTTGCTACCTGTGATCGGGGACCTGTGACTTCGCATTGTTTTATTTTCCAGACGCTTAGCGTATTAGATTGAGAAGACGGGGTCTAGAACTTATCTCTCCTCAGTCTAATACGTCGCGGGCTTGTTCACGTTCCGATTCCCGGGTATTTTGGGAAGCGGGGCGTGACATCTGCCAACGCTTGACCTTTGACCGCTTTTTGGGGCATGAATTGCATATCGTATTGCGATAAGAGAATGGCCCATTTTGCTAGTCGGCAGTTTAAAGATGATGGCTTAGTCATTAGAACTCTCAAGGGATTCACCTTAGAGATGACGTGAATTGTCTGTCCAACAAGATAATGTCGCATCTTTTGAATCGCGAATACCAAAGCGAGACATTCCTTTTCAACTGGATTGTACCGGTGTTCGGCTCCCATCATGGTCCTGCTTAAATAGTAGATGGCTTGCTCTTGACCTTGATCATTGTTCTGAGCTAGCAAGGCTCAAAGAGAGTGTTCCATGGCTCTCACATACAACAGGAATGGCTTGCCTGATACTGGGGCTACAAGAACTGGCGGTTGAGTAAGATATCTCTTAATCTCTTCGAATGCTTTTTGACATTCTCCATCCCAAACAAAGGATACTCCTTTCTTCATGAGCTTAGAAAAAGGCTGGCAACGCCCCGAAAGATTAGATATGAATCTCCGGATGTAGGCCAATCTCCCTTGTAGACCTCGGAGTTCTTTTAGACTCTTCGGAGATGGCATGTCTTGGATGGCGCGGATCTTCTCTGGATCAAGAGAAATTCCCTTAGACGTGACAATAAATCCCAGGAATTTTCCGCTTGAGACCCCAAGGAAAGATTTTGTCGGGTTCATCTTCAGTTGATGTGTTCGCATGATATCGAACATGGTCTTCAAATCCGTAAGATGATCACCTTTACATTGGCTTTTCACAGCTATGTCATCAACGTAGAACTCTATCTTCTTACGTAGATGTTCGTGGAAGATAGAGTTCATTGCACGTTGATAAGTCGCGCCTGCATTTTTCAAGCTGAAGGGCATCACTGTGTAGCAATACACCCCCAGTGGTGTTCTGAATGCAGTATGTCTCTCGTCGTCTGGGTGCATCTTGATTTGATTATACCCAGAGAATCCATCCATAAAGGACATTCTTTCATATCCGCAGGTATTATCGATCATAACATCCGTGATAGGAAGCGGGAACTCGTCTTTTGGACAAGCTGCGTTAAGGTCGCAAAAATCGATGCATATACGGACTTTACCGTTTTTCTTAGGGACTGGAACAATGTTGGCTACCCAGTCCGGGTGTTGTTCTTCCCTCACAAAGCCTGAGTCTATGAGCTTCTTCACTTCGGACTCAATTGCTTCCATGATCTCAGGACGAAACCGACGTTGTTGTTGTTTAACGGGTTTGGCATCCGGATCAATGTTAAGACGATGCATGGCCACTTTTGGGTCGAGACCCGGCATATCCTCATAATTCCAGGCGAAGACATCTATATATTCTCGGATGAGAGATATAAGGTCCTCTTTTTCGGATGATGATAAATCTTCAGCTATAAAGATAGGCTTAGGATCAGACTCATCCCCCATGTTGACCTGGATTACTTTATCTTCGGTGGGCGGTTCGCGTTGTTCAAAACGCATATCCCACAAAATATTAAGACGTTTGATCCAAGGGTCGTCGGCCGACTCGATTAACTCTTCATCTCCCTCTGCGTCTTCATCTGGGTGACTAGTTGACACCATGTTCACAGCCAAGCCTTTAAAGAAAGGTCCGACGCTGACGTCAGATTCACAGGAGGATGTTCCAGACGAATGATTTTGCCGCAGGTAATTACTGATTTCATTTTCTGAGGCAGGAGGCGTTGTGACATAGCCCAAGCCTCTTCTGGTCTTTTGATAATAATCCGGCGGTTTTCCTTCGGGAGTGAGAGACATTCGAATTGGTGTTCGTCTTCCTTTCCCAAAATTTAAACCTTGTTTTTCGTTAAAGTTGTACCCCATTTGTTTCATTAATTGGACGGAGTTAGGTTCGTGATAATGGAATTGAGGCACTCCATCATCCTCTTCAGAACTTGCCCGTTTGAGTGGTTCGGGTTTAACTTTACCGAAATGAATCGGCTTCTGCCTTTTCCTTCTAGGCGGAACTTCGAAGAAAGCCTTTTGTGCATTTTCGACTTCTTCGTCTGAAGCGAAGGGTGGCTTAGCTGGCAATGTGAGAGATGTTTCTGTACAAAGCGCGCGCCATGGATTGGTACCTGTTTTAAAAGAATCACCAGACAAGTACGCCAAAATAAAATCTTCATTAATGCACCACTCGCCCTCACTCGGTACATTATTATTGTTCTTGACTGAACCCATTACATCAAAGTTCAATTCCCATGGACAATCTCCCTCGGGGTCTGGCTCGACGTCCGCCTCGTTGCCGCTGTCAACATCTTCTTTCCCTTGCGATTCCGAATAGAAGACTGAATCTGTATGGAAATCTTCTACTCCCCTGAAAGGATATTTTTCCGCAATCAGGATTTGAACTTTGTCTTCATCGTTGACATACTTCATGACTTGATATAGAGTAGATAGGACAATGCGGTTAGCATGTATCCACGGGCGTCCTAGTAAGAGATTATAAGACGTGTCCGCATCGATGATGTAACAAGTCACTTCTGACTTGAGGTCTCCAATCTGACATCTAAGCTTAATCTTCCCCAGAGGCCGAGTGCTATTAGCGTTTGAACCCGAAAATGGTAGTTTGAGTAGCATTCAGCCGATGCATGGGAATCCCTAGAACTTGCATCACTCTGTATGGCATGATGCTGAGTGCTGAGCCTGGGTCGACTTGAACGCGGCTGATCTCTGATGACCCAATGTATCCTGTGTAATACAGGGGTCTATCATGCTTGTGCTGGACCTGCATATCTTCTTGAGTGAAAGATATGCATGGTAGACTTCTTGTTGCTTGCAGACATTGCCGGCATGACTGGTCTTCGGACGCTTCAGGTATCGGAGTAACTTGAGTGATAAAGCTCTCCGTGTTCTTCAAAGCCTCAATTAGAGCTTCTTTGGTGGTTTTAGACAACCTCAATAGCTCATACAAAGTGATCCTGACGGGTATGTTGGCCAGCTGAGCCATGACATTGAATTGAAAAGGTTCGCTTGACTCCCCATGCTCCTGGTGAAGATTTCTGTTAAAACGGAGTTCCTTCTGTTTTCCTTTATCCACGGGCTTCTTTGGTGCAGAACCCCTAGTGTCTTGGGGCTGTTCTTCAGTTTCTTGAGGATTTTGGGTGTAGTCCCTCAAGTAAGTCTTTCCCGACCGAGTGCCAGCGTTGTCTCCTGGGTATGCTGCTAGGACAATTCTCTCTTCCTCTGAGTCGGTGAGAGGTTTGAGATGGTCATCATTCTCAGTCATGGAAGGGCTAATCATGTTGGATGATTTAGCCTTGTCTGCTTTCTTCTTGGACGAGGTATTCGTCCACTGTTGACTTTTAATCAAGTCGGGATGGACCCACATGATCTCTCCTTTTGGGGTAGAGAGAGGTATCAACCCCCTGCCTTTCTGATTATGCATGTCGGTATTCTTCAAGTGCATTTCCCCTTTGGGAATGGGGACTACACCATTCGCGGTTGTCACTGGAGGGAAGTCGCCAAACTGGACTGCTATCATGTTGGTAGATACAGTCTTTTGTTCGGGCTTTAAGGTGAGTACATTTGCGTTTACCAGATTTTGCAAGATGTCCTTGAACACATAACATTTACTAGTAGGATGTCCCAAGAACCTATGATAGCGACAGTAGTTGGGGTCATCTACCTTCCCTGCATCGTCTGGCTTCCTGATTTCAGGGAGTTGCAATTTGTTGTTCTTTCGAAGGAGCTGAAACAGGGTGTCCACATGCTCTTCCTTGAATGAATACTGCTTGGGCGCCCTTTGTTGATTCGGGGCCTTGCCTTGCTTAGTGAGCGGTGGCACTTGCGTGTAATCAGCTGCTAGAGTCTCCTTTCCCTTAGACCGCTGGGCATTGTTCTGATTGCGTTGTTGCTGTGGCTTGGGTTGTGGCTCTTCTTCAGCTTTAACTCGAGCAACAATCTCTTCGGCTTGTTCCCCTTGCGACACCAGTTGTCTCCAGGAGCGACACTCTGCTACCCCCATCTGGGCAAGGAGCTGAGTCTGCAGATTGTGCCTGCAAGTTTCAACCAGAGTTGATTGAGTCATACCTGAGGGGCATCGTAATGCCATGCTGCGGAACCTCTCCACATAGGTTTTGATGGACTCTCCTTTTCTCTGTTTGGTGGCGAGAAGAGTCGGAACGGAGACCTCCGTGTCATCTTCAAAGAATCTCGCTAAGAAAAGCCTTTCCAAGTCTATCCATTTCTGAATAGAACCGGCAGGCAACTTCATAAACCATTCGAAGGCTACACCCTTGAGGGTACCGATGAATAGTCGAGTCAAGATGGCATCGTTTGCCACCACATCTCCAGTCTGGGACTTAAAGTAGTAAATGTGCTGATTTGGTGATCCGGTGCCGTCAAACGGTTGTAAGGTTGGGGCCTTGAACTTTGGTGGATATGGAGCTGTATCCCACTCTGCAGGATAAGGCCGTATCACCCCTTCTTCGCGAAGCTCGCTTTTGTTGGCCATTGCGTTGAGGCGGGCTTCTAGCTCATCCACTTTGGTGGACTGAGGGTGCAAGTCTCTTTCTGTGTCCTTCTCATTTTCAGAGGAGGATTCCAGGTTGTGAGTTTCGTGATTAGAATGTTCAGTCGCTTTTTGTTTTCCCTTCGATGTCGTTCTTCGGGAAGATTCAAGTTTGTGGCCTTTTTCAGCGAGAAGCTGAGCCAACATGTCCTTCAATTGGAGGAGTGTCTCTTGCTGTGCATGAAGCATCACATGGTGTTCATTAACTGTTTTAGCTAAATCTTCGGGGTTGTTAGTCATGTAAGCGGAGACTTCTCGCACTCCAACGGAGCTTGATGATTGAGACTCGACGATTGCCGAATGTTCATCATCAGAAGTAATTCCTTTGGCCAACTTCTGGTAGTCGACCGGGCGGATAGCTCCCGTCCGTGTCCGAGTACGTCGATATACTCCTTCGAACTCGTCGCAGATTTCTCGAACGGTCGGGGAATGGCTTCTTTCAGATTCGTCAGGGCTAGGATGCCGGGCTTTCCCTCTACCGGTCATGTTGATGGTGACCTGAGGGTATTCGGTTTCAGAAACTCTCTTCTTTTGATAACGTCGTCTTTTGGTGGGTCTTGCGATGTTGGACAGCCTATCGAATACAGACCTGCGAGGCTCAGGTATACAACATTGGCATTCGGAAAGGACTGTTGAAATGATCTTCTCATAATGACATGAGTGAGCTGGTTGTTGTGTTGGGTTTCTCCTAGACAGTAATTCTCGCAAATCAGAAATTCGAGAATTATCTGACGGGGATACAACCCCCTGTCCTTGGTTGGGTGAGACTGGTTCTTGCTGCACATGAATCTTCAACCCATGTTGTCCCTCTCGGACCACATTGCGTCCTGGAGTTGAAACGCAAGAGCGTTGTGGTTTGGGAATATCAGGCTTGAACCTGCGTTTAGAAACAGACCTCTTGGGGTCTTGTTTTATCTGAACGCACTCATCAGGTGCGTTCTTATCAGTACTGCGTTTTGGAGGGACAACGCACCACTGAGGGTCGCGTTTAAGTTGTATCACTCGCGGCTCGTAATTGGGATCATTGCCGCGAAGCATGCGTTCTGGAATAGGAACGCACTTCTTGGGTGCGGCTTCGGAAACGCAATCTTTGCGTTGGACCTGGGATCGGTTTTCTCGAAGATGCGCTCGTCGGATGGATCTCCTCCGTCTTCGAACTGCGTTCTTCTTGGCTTGCTTCAGGATCTTAGCCGCGTCATTGTTGACAGTGGTTAAATCTTTTTGTACCAGAGGCCTTTTGCTACCCACTACACATTTTGACGCGGGTATAGGATCTTCAACCTGCAGAGCGAGTTTAAGGCTTTGGCCGAAGGAGAGGGCTTTCTTCGGCTTCTCTGCAGCGAGCTGGATCTCTGTAGAGGCTTTCTGGGTGTTGCGCCTGACTTTGGGGCTCAACGATCCAGAGGAAAGAGCTTCCTCATATTTGGCTTGATCAAATTCAACTACAAGGGTCTCAACAGTCGTCCCAGCGAGGTGAGCATCAGATTGCACCACCACTTCTTCGTTAGTGAAGCTAGTCCCCAGCGGAGTCGTCATCTTTTGTTTGTGGGAAAATTTTGTAACAAGAAGAATAGTAAAAGAATTGTATTTGATTTTATTCTCTCTAACTGCTTAGAAAAAGAATGATTACAACTCTCTCAATTCTCGATTACAATTTGAATTCCGGGGTATAAAAGAGAAGAAAATAAGTTTGATTTTCTCCTTTGTTTAAAACTGGGTTCTTCACGGTGGCGATGAGATGCTTCCTTCGAATGCTCGCGTCGAATTTGCTTCTCGTTGACGATCTGAATACTTCAACTTGCTGGAACAACTGACTTTTTATAACTGATGACTCTTGTCGAGTATTGTAACTCAGAACGAGTAACAAACTCTGATAACAAGAGTTGTTTGAACCGAAAATGATTCGGTTAATTAGCCAAATATGTAATATCTGGATTCCTCAATAGATGTTGATTCTCCAGACTGTATAATAAAGAGTTAAATCTCCAACTCTTTCTCACAGAGAATCCGATCTAAGCCTCCCAAGATCTGATTATCCAAAATCCGATCCCTAACTCTGTTGAGTTTGTTGATATTTATAGGGGGATCAGGGGTGTAACCGCCCCCATAATCCGCGCCTAAGTGGGGGATTAATTACCCCATTAATCGGGTGTAACAACCCACGTAAACCATTCCTCAAATCGTGGGTTGAGAACAGCTTCAAAGTTGTTACGATCGTGTTTGAATAAGTCAGACGAGATGCGTTGTGCAGCGATGAGCTGCGTTCGGCAGTGGTTGATGAGCTGCGTTGAACAGCGATAAACTGCGTTCGGCAGCGGTTGATGAGCTGCGTTGAGCAGCGATGAGCTACGTTCGGCAGCTGTTGATGAGCTGCGTTGAGCAGCGATGAGCTGCGTTCGGCAGCTGTTGATGAGCTGCGTTCGACAGCTGTTGATGAGCTGCGTTGAGCAGCGATGAGCTGCGTTCGGCAGCTGTTGATGAGCTGCGTTGAGCAGCGATGAGCTGCGTTCGGCAGCTGTTGATGAGCTGCGTTGAGCAACGATGAGCTGCGTTCGGCAGCTGTGCATGTCTCCTTTGTCTTTATATATGGATGACACCAATGACCAATCAAAAAAGGTCCTATTCAGGTCGTTTGTGATAATTGAGATGTCCCAATAACGCTCTATCAACTGCAGGTCACAATCTTCACTAAGATATCTTGATCGTGAGCTTCTCAGCATGCTGAAGATTTGCTTATGGCCCTCTAGATCTTCTCGCTTTTCTAAAATCATTACACTGCTCATCAGCATCTCTGATAGTTGCTAATGTGATTTCAGCCATGTTGTTGTCTTGAAGATCGTCTGATTGTAATTTCCATTGATCTACCTGGAATGACTTTCTGAAAGTCGTCATATTGTAACCTTTAGCATCAGTGTTTGATGGGGAATCAGCTATCTTATTATAAATTTTAGACAGCCTACAAGGGGCATAGAATCCGAAGGGATTACTAAGGCTAAAGATTTCTTTGCCGAAATTGAGAAGCGTTTTGCCAAAAAAACGATAAGGTAGAAACAAGCACGCTTTTAGCTCGCTTGATTTCGATGAAGTATAAGGGCAAGGGAAACATCAGGGAGTACATTATGGAAATGTCTCATATTGCTTCAAAACTTAAGGCACTTAAACTCGATCTTTGTGATGAGTTATTAGTGCATCTGGTTCTGTTGTCTCTTCCTGCACAGTTTAATCAATTTAAGGTCAGTTATAACTGTCAAAAGGAGAAATGGACTCTAAATAAGCTCATTTCATACTGTGTGCAAGAAGAAGACAGGTTGAAACAAGATAAGACAGAAAGTGCTCATTTGGCCTATACCTCTAAGGATAAGGGCAAGAAAAGAAAGAATGATAAGGAAGCTGCTAAGGGTCCAGTTGAGAAGAAACAACATAAGGATAATCAGGTTTGTTTCTTCTGTAAGAAACCTGGACATGTAAAGAAGGACTGTACAAAATATCACGCCTGGCGTGATAATAAGGGTACATTCCTTACTTTGGTCTGTTCTGAGGTTAATTTAGCTTCAGTACCTAGAAACACTTGGTGGTTAGACTCTGGTGCTACTACTCACATAAGTGTTTCTATGCAGGGTTGCCTGAGCTACCGAAAGCCAAGTGATGTTGAAAGACACATCTTTGTGGGCGATGGTCAATCGGTAGATGTGGAAGCAATTGGGCATTTTAGGTTGCTATTAGGAACTGGTTCTTATTTGGATTTAAAAGATACTTTTGTAGTACCGTCTTTTAGACGGAATTTGATTTTAGTTTCTGTATTGGACAAATCAGGTTATTCTTGTTCATTTGGAAACAATCAATTCAGTTTATCTTTTAATTCAAATGTTGTGGGAACCGGTTATTTAAGTACTTTTGACAACCTATATTTGCTTGATACAATTGCTTCTTATAATGAAACTTTGCATGCGGAATCGCGTGGTACTAAGCGTAAATTAAATAAGGAAAATTCGGCGTCATTATGGCATAAGCGCTTGGGTCACATCTCAAAAGGTAGAGTTGAGCGTCTTGTGTCTGATGGCATTTTGGATTCCCTTGATTTTTCGGACTTCGACCTATGTGTTGAATGTATAAAGGGAAAACAGACCAAAGTTAAGAGATTATGTGCCAACAGATCTTCGGATGTCTTAGAATTGATACATACGGATATTTGTGGGCCATTCCCTACGGAATCCTGGAATGGTCAACAATATTTTATATCATTCATAGACGATTACTCACGTTATGGGCACCTATATCTCATTCATGAAAAATCTGAGTCTCTGGACATGTTCAAAACCTATAAAGCTGAAGTTGAGAATCAACTCAACCGAAGAATTAAAACCGTTAGATCTGATCGTGGTGGTGAGTACTACGGCAGATATGATGGTTCAGGTGAACAACGTCCAGGACCATTTGCTAGATACCTAGAGGAATGCGGTATCGTCCCACAGTACACCATGCCAGGTTCACCTAGCATGAATGGTGTAGCTGAAAGACGAAACAGGACTCTTAAGGATATGGTAAGAAGTATGATTGTTCATTCTTCTTTACCAGAGTCACTCTGGGGAGAAGCACTTAATTAAGACAGCAGCTTACATTCTGAATAGAGTAACAAGTAAAGAAGTTGCTAAAACACCTTATGAGCTTTGGACTGGTCGAAAGCCCAGTTTAAAGCATTTACATATTTGGGGATGTCCAGCTGAGGCAAGGCCTTATAGGCCAAATGAAAAGAAATTAGACTCCAAAACAGTTAGCAGCTACTTTATTGGGTACTTTGAACACTCTAGGGGCTATAAGTTTTATGATCCCACACTAAGGAATATTTTTGAGACGGGAACATCAACATTCTTTGAGGATGTTGAGTTTGGGGGGAGAAATAAGGTTAGAGACATTGCTTTTGAGGAGGAATTGGCTTCAGATCCAATCCATACAGTTACTTTTGACAATATTCAGGTTCCCATACCTGTTGTTGCTCAAGAAGTAAATCCGGAACCTCAAGATGATAATGTTGTACAACTCCCTGTTCCAGAAGAACAAACTCAACAACCTCAAGAACCAGTACCATTAAGGAGATCCACGAGAAAAAGGAGAAATGCTATTCCGGATGATTATGTTGTATTTCTTCAAGAACATAAGGAAAGTAGTGGAATGTTGGAGGATGATCCAATCAACTTCCTTCAGGCCATGAAAAGTTCTAACTCTCAACAGTGGATTGATGCCATGAATGAAGAGTACAAGTCTATGCAAGACAATAAGGTTTGGGAACTTGTCCCATTACCAGAAGGTGCAAAACCAATTGGTTGTAAATGGATTTTTAAAACCAAGCGGGATGCAAACGGTAATGTGGAGAGGTATAAGGCACGTCTTGTGGCTAAAGGCTATACTCAAAAGGAAGGCATTGATTATACAGAGACTTTCTCTCCGGTTTCATCGAAAGACTCATTCAGAATAATCATGGCACTTGTTGCTCATTATGA
The DNA here is from genome assembly GCA_022839385.1 of Asparagus kiusianus. Classification (NCBI taxonomy): domain Eukaryota; kingdom Viridiplantae; phylum Streptophyta; class Magnoliopsida; order Asparagales; family Asparagaceae; genus Asparagus; species Asparagus kiusianus. Next base: position 754,689 of record BQKN01000671.1, on the reverse strand, counting down.
TCTTGAGTTACATCAGATGGATGATTTATATGGTGCAACCAGAAAACTTTGTGTCGGGAGACCCAAAGAATATGGTCTGCAAATTAAGGAAATCCATCTATGGACTCAAGCAAGCTCCTCGTCAATGGTATCACAAGTTTCAACAAATAATTATCTCGTTCGGTTTTGAGATGAACATTGTTGATGACTGTGTATATCACAAGTTCAGTGGGAGTAAGTATATCTTTCTGGTTCTGTATGTCGATGACATATTGCTTGCCACTAATGATATAGGCATGTTGCACGAAACCAAGAGATTTCTATCAAAGAATTTTGAGATGAAAGATCTTGGGGACACCTCTTTTATATTAGGGATCCAGATACATCGAGATCGCTCTCGGGGTATTCTTGGATTATCACAAAAGAGCTATATCGATAAGGTACTTAAAAGGTTTGGCATGCAAGACTGCAGACCAGGAGATACCCCTGTTGCTAAAGAAGACAAGTTTAGTCTCAATCAGTGCCCTAAAGGTAACCTTGAAATTCAGGAAATACAGAAGATTCCTTATGCTTCGGCTGTAGGAAGTCTAATGTATGCTCAGGTATGTACGCGTCCGGATATTGCGTACATTGTTGGGATGTTAGGCAGATACTTAAGCAACCCTGGTATGGATCATTAGATAGCAGTCAAAAGGGTTATGAGGTATCTTCAGAAAACAAAAGGTTACATGCTCACATACAGAAAATCAGAAAATTTGGAGGTCATTGGGTATTCGGATTATGATTTTGTTGGATGCCAAGATAGCAGAAAGTCTACATCAGGCTACATTTATATGTTAGCGGGAGGAGCTATATCATGGAAAAGTGTCAAACAGATACTAGTAGCTTCCTCCACTATGGCAGCAGAATTTATAGCTTGCTATGAGGCATCCAATCAGGGAATATGGCTGCGAAATTTTGTCACGGGACTGCGCATTTTGGAAAATATTGAAAAACCACTAAGGTTATATTGTGACAATAAATCTGCAGTAATGTATTCAAATAACAACAGGAGCTCAATTAAGTCAAAACATATTGACATTAAGTTCCTGGTTGTGAAAGAAATGGTACAGAGTGGACAGATATCCATAGAGTACATTAGGACAAACTCCATGATAGCTGATCCTCTTACTAAGGGATTACCACCCAAGGTCTTTCACGAGCATACTGCTCATATGGGTGTGGTATTATTTGAGGATATTATGATTTAGTGGGAGTTTGTAATTGTGGTGCTTTATGTTTGGTTGTATTGTCTGATCAGAATAAAGTATTCAGTTAAGACACTCTGTTACATTATGTTTGGTTTTGACCTCACTAAAGGAGGACCAGTTGAAAATAGACATGTACTGATCACATTGCATGTAATTTTCATGCTGCACATCCATGATTGATCTATGTCGTTTGATTGTATTGGTATATGTGACCATTGATGGGTCTAGTCACGATAAATGTGACGAAGGCCGCTTTGATCCTATATTGATATAGTCAATGGACGAGATTGTTCGGAAATACCTTTTCAGTGATAGCAATTTTGAGCTCATAAGGTTATACACAATTTAAGGAATCATATGGTGCCCAAGTGGGAGATTGTTGGATTTAATCTAATAAATCTAATTGTGGGCACATATGATTAATCATTGTGTATTGTTATCTTTTAAGGATAACCCACTAAAGTGATCAATTAAGTTGGGTTAATAGGTATTTAAATAAGTCATAGGGTTATATGTGTAGATACCAGGTTGTAATTGTAATTTGTTGAGGGGTCAAATTGTAAAAGTACAATATCTATAAATAAGGGGTTATGGTCCCTAACCTAGGGTAACAACTTTCTCTAATTTCTCTTCACCCCCATCTTGAGAGAGATATTCGGTCATAGAGAAAACTCTAAGGTTAGAAGATCCAAAACCCAAAATCAAGATTCATCTATGGATTCAGGTATAAGCTTCCGCTCTTTTGATTATTGTTTAATTGATAATCACTTTTTATTATAATTTTATACCCTCATTATCTATTTTATATGAATAAATATACCACTAATAATTGTTTTTATCTTTAATTGCAGGTTAATGAAGAATAAATCTCAAACCCTCATCTCTCAACAAAAAGCCCGTGATTTAATGAAGAAATGAAGCCATGAAGCCCAATGAATTCTATCAACTATTTAATGTAGAAATAAATCAAAGCCCAAGCCCAAGAGTCCAAGAAAATCCCAATGTCCAAAGCCCAAAAGCAAACAACAAGAAGAATCTGCGGACAGCAAAAGGAGAGTGCGAAAAATGGGCACAAAAAAAAACTCTTGAATTCAAAGTGATTCTATCTTATAAAGCCTAAGTTGACCGAGTAATTAAACCCAAGGAGTATTTTCATACTTAATGACCTAAGCCCATTTGGGTTGGGATCCATTGGCCCAAAACTCGTTAAATGGTCACTTAGAAAGCCCGTTAAAGTAGAAAAAAAATCACCAAGGAAGAAAGAGTTAAAAAAAACTAATAAATATTTTATAGTTGTATATATATGGTCTTGAAAAATATTTTAAATCAAACAACTGAAAAATTATTTAAAACAAAGAGTTAGCATGTTCTTTTCAAAACTTTTAAATTAAATTTCTAAGTTTGACTTGGTTTTGTATTGCTACAATGAGAAGATTTTCTTGAAAATATACCTTAGAGTTATATATAAAAATGTTTTCTTGAGTAATAACTGGCTCCAATTAGATTATCTAAAAGTTATCAAGTGAATTTAGTTATTTACTGACTTCTTTAATTTGGCAAGTTGACCGAATTTTGTGGGTATATTCACTGCAAACCCTCACGAGACTACAACTCGTCCACTAGGGTAACCTAGGGGTTTAAAGGCTTGTTGTATGCGCTAAATACAACCGCGATTCCTGCGAAAGTGAGTTAGGATTTTCTTTTTATTTTCTTTGCTAGAGGACTAGCAAAAGTTTAGGTGTGGGGGTATTTGATAATCACTTTTTATTACAATTTTATACCCTCATTATCTATTTTATATAAATAAATATACCACTAATAATTGTTTTTATCTTTAATTGCAGGTTAATGAAGAATAAATCTCAAACCCTCATCTCTCAACAAAAAGCCCGTGATTTAATGAAGAAATGAAGCCATGAAGCCCAATGAATTCTATCAACTATTTAATGTAGAAATAAATCAAAGCCCAAGCCCAAGAGTCCAAGAAAAGCCCAATGTCCAAAGCCCAAAAGCAAACAACAAGAAGAATCTGCGGACAGCAAAAGGAGAAGGGCAGGCATCGATGCCCGCATCGATGGCGGCATCGATGCCCGCATCGATGCCTGTATCGATGCAGGCATCGATACCCTGGGCAGTTAGTTACGAATTAAGGGCTGATTTTTGATGGTTTTGGATAAGATTTTGATCCAATGGCCCTCATTCACTGATGTTTACTATAAATAGGGGTAGAGAGTGAGGGGTTAGGGGTGTAAAAAATTTTTGTAACTCCTTTTGGAGAGGAGGGCTACTCTTAATTGAGAAGGTCTTCCAAAATTGTAACTTTTTGTTGCAATTAATAATAATAATTTTTTCACCACTTTAAATTTTTCTCTTCTTCTCTTTGTTGGATGATGAAGATGAACATGGAGATGGAGAATTATTTAAAGGTTTGCATTTCCTTTCTTTTTCTCTTTTATTGCTTATTAGTTTAGATTTATTTCTATGCTTGTAGTTAGATTTTATTTTCTTGTTAAATAGCCAAAAGGCTAGACCCCTCTTGCCTTAGATTTATTTCATGCTTATAGAGTAGATTTATTTTCTTGCATTTAATTCTTGTAATTTTATTTTGTAGTTTAGATTTTACAATTTAGTTTTTAGTTAGATTTTACTTTCTTTCACTATTCACCTTGAGGCTAGAACCCTCTTGGGTTTAGTTTTTCTTTTTGTTTATTTTCATTTTGTTTGATTCGACTTTAGGCTAGAACCCTCTAGGGAATCACCCTTTTCTAAGAAGTGGGTTCAATTTTAGATTACCCATATCTATAATTGAATCCACCATCTTTACTTTCTTGCATTTTCTTTTATTTTTGAACTTTGTTCTTCATTCTTGATTTTTCATTTGTTTCTTGATTTTATTCATTTTTTTCCTTCTTGCCTTATTGATCACACTCATTCTTTATCACATCCACTCTCACTTAAATTTTGCGCCGTTTCACACACTATCACTTTCACTCTCATAATCTCTTCACAATCATATTCACTCATCACTCCTATTTGTCACGCACACAACATAAGAACCGATTTTATATTTTCTCCTACAAAACACCTTCCTCGTGGGATCGATATCTTAAATACTATAACTTGACACGGTTGTGCACTTGCAACCTTTTTTGTACATGTTTATGCCGCATCATTAATCTCTTTGAATTAATCATGGCTATATGGTTTTAAGATCTTAAGTTTTAGATCAAACACTCAGCACATAGCCAAACAAGATGAAACGTTTGAAAATAATGCATTTAACCCATCTTCATGGATTTACCCTTAGAGAACCACCATCCAAACAACCATCTAATGTACTTGAGGCTCAGGGTATCATGCATTTAGCTTGTGAAGAGGAATCAGTGGCGAAATTTCACTATTATTCATTACTGACATCATCTCCTCAATCTTCTGCTGAAGCTCTTCTTCTATTATCACCCTGCTTTCTTTGCTTCTGTGGTTCCAAAATGCATCAGGCAAACAACAAAGAGATGTTTGAAGCTTCAAAAATAATAATAAACTAAAATATAAGATAACAAGAATAAACTAAAATACAAGATATGGTCCGAATTTTCCACAGAGCTTCATTCAATTCCATGCTTGAGCTACAGAACATCCATCACTAAATGGGTATAATACCACTCCACTGGGGGTGTTAATGGATCAGATATGAATCGAATGATATCATATCTATCCTTGATATCAATCACAGGTATGGATACACATATGAACATGGTTTGACATAGAAAATTTATGATCCCTGTCCGCCAAAATCGAATACAAATATAGGTTGGATACAAATGCGTATGAGGGAAACAAATAAGACTTAGACTAGATAGGAACATGTAATGCAAAAATCATTTAAATAAAGCAATATCTCTCAAATCAAATTACAATCATGCAAAATCTAGGAACAAATAACCGAAAGATGAAAGGTCAAAAGATAGTCCCATGGGGTATTGAGTTTTGAGCAGTGGTGATAGAGAATCTTAATCTTAAGAACCAAAAGGAAGCAGATTGTTGTCAAAATCATCAAATTTTGATTCTTTATGAAATCTGATATATATTTAAGACAAAGATTCAGTACAATCACATTTTCTCAGCAAAGGCAATCACAAAAATAAAATTCAGACAAAAGAAAAGCAGAGAGTACTACAAAGACTCTTACTCAGTATATTCTTCCAAGTTTCAAACACATTACTTAAGATGATGAGAGAACAAATTTTCTAAATCTTTTCAACTTTCATCACAATTTCTTCATTTTCACTCACCAACTTGAAAATGCATTTATCACCTATATCCAGACTGTTACCCTTGGCAAACTGCAACCAACCACGTCCAATGTGCATCCCTGATCCGTGCTTCGCCATTTTCCTGTGACACAGACGAACGGGCCATGACTGCCCTTTCAAATCCTTGAGAATCAGCTCATGTCGATGAGCCAAACCATCACATTGTCTCGTGAATTCCACCGGAATATACTGCATTAATTAATTCAACTATACAAAATCAGTGAGAGAAGTCTACTTCTTCAATCACAGACATTTATTATTTAATTAAAATACAAATAATGGAGATATGATAAGAGTCACTTTGCAACCACTCTAAACAAGTTTTATTGAGATGAATTTTGATCCAAGTTAATAATCTTAGTTTGGCAGCTTAATTTACTACTTAGAACTAATCTTGTTTTAATTAAGTTGGCTTGATTTTGGCCTATAATCAAACCAAAACCAATAACGGGTTGGTCTGAAATGAACCAGATCATGTTTGGTCCTCAAAATATTGCGATACAAAAAAGAAAGTCAGCAAAATGAATCTAACTCACTCGAAGCAAATATATAGATGGCTGATTAAGACGGCTTTTAAACTAGTTTTAATTGAACATAACAAGTTTAACTTAAAAAGAGTTTTAATTGACCATAGCAAGTTTAACAAACTGAGTTCTACGGAGATCAATTTATTCTTAAGGAGACCAAATATAACCAGATTAACGCTAATCTGCTTTAGTTTACAAATTGCTAAACTGACCCTAGTTGTTAGATTTCACATGAATCAAAACTGATTACTAAATAATGGACGCATATTATTAATAAAAGGTATCCTTTACTTCTTTCTTATGCGATGTAGAGGATAAAATTATCACTGAATTATAGATCGATGGTTGATTAAGAAAATTGCTTCTTCCTTTTTGACAACACATAAATTGGAAAAAAAATCACTCACCAAGCACTGCCTGGACAAGTTGTGACTTGTCATGATGACCTCAAAGTTTTTAGGTACTTCTGCAATTTTTAGCATAATTAATCAAAACATGAAAATGAAAATTTAAATAAAAACAATTATATACATGAAAATTTGAAAATTACCCATACTTGGGTTGCGAATCTTCGCGTTGAAAACTTTAGAAGGATAGGTAATTTCACAAGTACTCAAATCATATGCCCTGAAGTTCAACACCATATTGCCTTTGTAAGAGAACACTAAGATATAACCCAACTTCAAGTTATGCGCATGTATTAATTCTTTCCATCCATCTCCTCCAAAATACATGCTTTGGTTCTCTTTATAGATGTTGATGAGCCACGAGTTGCCATTTGGGTTCACTAGTCTAGCACTTTTGATGCTTACCCCCTTGAGTATGTGCTTAACAAAAGCTTTGGGTATTATCTGCATCCCAAGATAACTGTTTTAAATGGAGAGGGAGAGGGGGAGGGAGGGAGGGAGAGAGAGAGAGAGAGAGAGAGATACCAGTTTTTGTATGAAACTAGGCCAGAGGATCCGGAAGAATCTAGAGCTGCAGGGATGTGGACTTGGAGTCGCCATCTGCCAGTGTCTGAAGAGGCAAACGGAATAGAGAAGGTGAAGGGGTTATTAGTAATTAATGTTGGCTGTTCAGCGTCCGGTCACTGAAACGGCGGATGGAATTATTCTCACAAGAACCCATGCATATCATCAATCCATGTAAACAAATTTTGCCCATGTTTATTTACCCACCTAGCCCGTCCATCACTTGATCCGTTTAAAACCCACTCATTTAGTTAAATGGATCTAATCAGATGGGTTTATCTCAAACTACACTAAATAGGCACTAGACGATCACTATTCACTCATTTGTCCGCCCATTGAACATGCAATGCACGAGTGGTTGAATATCATGATTATTTAGATTGATAAAAATAGAGTAAAAATAAAAAATAAAATAAAGTTTTTTGTGGGATTGATCATCAACTCAATAATATCTCTCTCAAATAAAATATTATCATTGTTTCCTTCAACCAAGATTGTGACCACGTGATCTACTATTTGTGAGTTATAAACATATTAATATAGTACAATATCTCTATTTACTAGTATCTTAAAGTTTTCAAAAGATGGGTGATCATTCAATTCGTAAAGGAATTTTGCATATGAATTTACTTGCAATATGTCCGTGTGGTCACTTAATCATATTGCACACCCACAAAAATTACCACAGTTCTTATTTACCACGCTCAAGTTCATCAGCTAACTTGATCGTCGGAGGTACAACGGGGGAACCAAACCCCACTCTCTCGCGAGTTTCTGCATGTGCAGATTTTTCAGATACCTTATTCAAAGAACCAGATATAAAGTCAGGAAAGAAGGCGGTTCTTTCATCAATCCACGACAAATTCATCCAAGCATAGATATAACTGTCTGTGTAATCACTTAACATCAACAATGTCCATTAAACTTTTAGTTGTGGTTTGACTCATATTCATGTTAACTTTTAGTTGTAGTTTCACTCATATTTATATTATCTAATATTCTCATTCAATTTTATATCTCATTCTCTGTATCATAGAAGTAAAACAGAAAGTATTATTATTTAGTTACAAATTTGAGATGCGTAACTATGGAATAATTTTCAAGCAAAAAATTTTGAGATTGTACTATCCTATAGGTAAATAAATAAATGTTATTAGAGCTCCTCTTTATATTAAATTTAAAAATAATAATTTAAATAATTAAGCGCCAAATATTAGCTCATGTGATCAGAAAGTAAAGTAATTTATAGTCGATATACATATATAGTCAATCTAACATTAAAATTATGATGACCACAGTCAAAATTATATAGTGGGTTCACATTAAATATAATTTATAAAAAATAGTATATTAAAGTCAAAATCTTTTTAACCACTATATAGATTGTCTGTAATTTGTTGCATATATAAATTATAATGGTTAGGATTAGTAATGTGCACATTTAACTATGGCCTAATAATCTTAAGAACAACTTACTCTTTAAAAGTTTTAAATTTTATAAAAAACACCCAAAATTTTTGTAATTTACAAATATACAAAACTATTAAACATTATATTGAAATCAAGGAATTAAAAAAATCATTAAAAATTTTTAAACTTTGGAGGGTTAATTTGTAATGTACTAAACTTTAAGGGTTTTTTTGTAAATATAAAATTTAAAAGATTTTCAAATAATTATATTTTTTCAAAATAATTATGGATATTATTGGCCATGAAAAAAAATTTATAAACCTATACTTTTAAAGGATGTATGATATCTTTTGCAAAATTTTAGTTCTATGGGTTGTTACTAATTTTGCATAATCATTTTAGTGTCTATAGGTTAGAAATTCTCATGGTGTTTTTTTATAAATTATGAATTTTAGGGGTTTTTGTAATTTTTTAAACATATAGGCCTTTTCTACAAATTTATAAATTATTTATAGACTATTTATAATTCCTATGCATTTTAATTTACTAATGAGTTTAAAATTCTCAGGGTGCTTTTTTAAAAATTTAAATTTTAAGAGTTTGTTTGTAATGTTTGAAACTTTAAGAGTGTTTTATATAAATTATAAATTATGTAGAGGATATTTATAATTTCTATAGTTTTAATGAACTATTAGGTAAGAAATTATCAGGATTTTTGTATATTTTACATTTTTTAGAGTTTGATTTTGCAATTCGTAAAAAGTTCAGAGTGATTTATTGTAAATTCTATAATTTTTGGGGGCTGTTTATGTTATTTGTAGGTTTTTAGTATGTTTATAGGTTTGAAATTTCTAAGGTGTTTTTATAAATTTTGAATTTTTAGGGGTATTTTTGTAAATTTCATAACTTATAAGATATTTTCTCCAAAGTTAAAAAACTTTCAATTTCTAGCTAGAATATATTTTCAGATTTCTCACTAAATTGAAATAAGTAAAATTTACATAAGCCTCATTATGAATGAGATAAATCATTTAGTTACCAATTTCAAAGAAGATAGGATAATTAAAATAGATTAGAATGATAATGTAATATTCAAAAAAAACATAGGATAATATTGACCATAGAAAGATTTTTCCGAACTCATGCTTTTAAAGGGAGTATGATGGATCTAATCAGATGGGTTTATCTCAAACTACACTAAATGTACTGGACGGTCACTATTCACCCATTTGCCCGCCCATATTCCCAAAACCAAAACCCTAAAACCCCAAAATCTCTTCTCTTTCTCTCTCTAGGGTAGCTGAGCTCTACATCGGCATCAATCCCGACCCCAATCTCTCCTCCTCGGCCTCCTCAACCGCCTCTCGAACCCAGAGCCCACAACGCTGCCTCTGCCCCGGCATCGCCTCTTCCGTTGAAGTCACTGCCATGCCCATTTCCGACGTGTCCTACGTCAGCACATTGGTCCCTGATGAGGATTTTGGCGGGATGTGGATTGTTATTTATGTGACAATGAATTCCAAAGCTCTCGACTCTTCGATCGACATCTCAAAAGGAAACAATCTCTTTATTCCTAAAATTTTCACTAAAGATGTGATCTTTTCTGTTAATAATCATTGTGACTTTTAGAGAGATCGAGCTGCGTGGTTGATGAGAGGCAAGTATCAGTTCGTCGACTCCGTTGCTGAGAATCTCCTAGATCGCCTAGAGGTAATTTAGAATGGCAAGGATCGGTTCCTTCTTTATTCCTAAAACATAATTGCTTGATATAGTATGGGTGGTCATGATGGGAATTTAAATGGGTAAATAGATATTATTGTGTTATAGTGGATTTAATTGACTAATAAATAATAAGTAATGGTAATTATACCACCCACACCTTCCTTTCTGTTGTATGTAAGAATATATATAATATCACAAATAAGAAATCGGTAGTACTTATGGATAAATTATGAAGTATTGTAGGCGTCAAAAATTACCTATAGGTCACCGCATGCGGTTCGAGATAGAGAGAAGACGATGAACGTTGCTATCCAAGTCACAAAAGCTTATTTGATGTTGACAAGCGCATGAAGTGAGTCGACGGACCGTGTGAAGCAACAAAACTTCAGAGTAACTGAACACGAACTGATCAGGAGCTACGCGTCGCTTACAAAAGACGAAGCACCCCTCGTGTCATGTCTACTTAACATGTGATTCAACCATGAGAGCTTATAAATCTCCTCATTAGCTTTACAACACATCTTATGTAATTCCGAGTTCAGACGATGAAGATACGGCGAAAACGAACAGAACACGCGGAACCAAGTTTAGGCCAAAGTTTGGCCGAGACATCTATGGGTGTCCGCAGCCCAAAAATGTTATTTTTGGCAGATTTAAGCTGTTTTCGACCGTTAACCATCTGGATTTGTTCCAACTGATAAAATATCATCCAATAACGTGGTTAAGTGGTTATAACTGAAGATAAGAGTAAATCGATCGTTCTTATCCGAAAACAGGGCTCCTGAAGCCTATAAATACAGCAACAGGGCCTTTATTTTTTGAGATCTGGAATTCTCGAACGTTAACGAAGCCTTACTGAACTGCAGACTGAAGGAGCATGAATTTTAGAAGAGAGGAGGAGATCGGATCGAGTTCGTCGGCATAAAGAAGAGGAGCTCGTCAGATCTACACGTCCCGATCCTTTACCTTGAGATTGCCCCGTTGCGGTTATCTCGAGAAGAGTGATTATCTCACTGTTGCTGAGATAATTGCTTCGGCTTCTTGATTCCTTCACGAATCGACGAAGCTCCAGATCTGATCTGATTGTTTGGTGGTCCAAGGATATCGACATCCCCTTACAGGCCAAGATCTCACGCAAGCAGCGGGCGATAAACACCCGTTGCGCTGTTTGATGAGAGCCGTACTTTTTTTGTTTTTATTGTATAAGGTTCTTATAAAAAGACTAATCTTTTTGTTTTCATTGTAACGTTTGAAGTTATAATGAACACAGCAATGAATAAATCAACTTTTTTCCCAAACAAGCTGGCGACCATAGTTGGAGCCAACAGCCTTGCTGTCGAAACTGTCATGCAGTAGTTAACAATCAAGATCCTGATGAACGAAGAGGTCGAATATGAATTCGACCAGCAGAAGTTCGAGGAGTACGTCTCCTCCTCCTCCTCCAGATCCGCCTCTCTTCGTAAGTGCCGGAAGGCCTTCTCCTCCCGGAAGATCCGTTGGTCTTCAGATCTGAATGCCCAAGAAGACGATCTCTCCACCGCTGCTGCTGTAGTTGCACCTCACGATGACCCGACGGCGTTCGATAAAGCCAAAGCCATAGACCCAGACACTGCCTTCATTAAGGAGTTGATTGTTGAAGGCGTGCCAAATTTTTCGAAGAGGGCTCGTCAAAGGCGTCGTCAACATCTTGCTCGCCAATTCGCTAAGGCTTTGGAGCAAGTAGATAGGCTCCACTACCAAGCGGATTTGAAGTCCAGGAGACGCCAAATGGCTAAACCATCGCCACAGCGAGCTTCGGGAACCTCCTCCTAACCACCTACTTACGAATGGGTTCGTGTCAAACGGAACCGTTCCACTCTTGAGGAGTGCATTCAGAAGCGTCACGTACTTCTTGTACACGCCTGGATCCTTGTGCATAAAGCAAAAGAAGTACAAAAAGAAGAGATGTTCAAAAGGCCACCAAGATCTAAGAAGGTTTGGGTGCCAAAGGCTAAGTCAGTGCTTCTACCCGACAAGAGACACCAGTCGTGTCACTCGCTTGATTCCAGATCCAAAGCTGGTTCCCAACTTTCATCAAATTCAGATCTCGCTCCTTCTAATCCAGCACCTCCGGTGAAGCTCTATAATAGTATGGACATATCCAGAGGCATGAAAGCAATAGCAGAATACCTAGGTCCTTTGCACGAGGATCAAGGCAAAGCTCCAGTCAAAGAACATTTGGGCACGATGAACGAACCCCGATCAACTCATCGAGCTGGGGGTCGCACTCGCCATTGCAACAAGTCTGAGCCTTCTCATAAAGGGAAAATTCCATTAACCGACCGCATTGGACTGCGAGTCGAAGTCCAAGAGCCCGTTGAGGTCCTGTGCTCACAAAGGCGTAACTCCAAACGTGTGACTCTTGAAAATGCTAATAAAGCGTTATATCCCTAGAAGGAAACGTATTCATCTGACGATGATAATGTTATACATGGGAAGTTGTGCCAGCGCACGATAGGCTGCTCTGGCAATCATGCCGATGAGTTGTACTATCGGGCTAGGGGTACAAACTAATCTTGAAAGAGAAGTACCCGAAAAGCGGATTCTCACTGTCCGTGTATCAAAATTATCAGGGCAGTATTATCAGCATGTAGTTGCCCTAAGACCACTCCACAGAGGGTCTCGGTATTCCAAAGGCTTTCCTCTAAAGCATCGAATACTAAACCAAGACGTTTTCGTAAGAAACGATCAGCCGTTCAAGATGATGAACTTCCAAAAGTCATAATTAATATGGCTGATAGAGGAAAGTCAACTCGACCTTCTAGTTCTGACACGCTCATATTGTATCGTCTAACCCGATTGTGATCAGGATCGGGAACCATTAGGCAAAGGGATTATCAAAGAATGCAGAGGGGATTATCCTCGGATGATGAAGTGTTAGATGCCAACTCTGCAGTCGCTTCTGATAATACGATATCCAGCCCAGGTCAATCTCGTGAGGCACTTATGATTAACACCGAGAAAATGACCAAAATCATCGAGGATGCTTTGGCTAAGCAAAAAGAGAACTTCAAGTTCCAATTGGAAATGGCCATGATGCGGATGAAGAAAGAGCATGACCAACGGATCCAAGCTTTGTTAGGTCAAATCGGTGAATCCAGTCGTCATAATAGTGCCTACCGAGCAGATAGCGATTCTGACACGGACGAACACCTTGATGCAGAAAAACCCTCCTATTGACCAAAATGTTAGGGGTGGTCCTGTTAAGAATAACAACGCCAGGAGTGATCCCACCAATGATGACAACACTGGGGGTGGCCCTATTATTCTTCCTCAAAATTGAACAAGGAAGGATACGAGCGAGGATGAAAAGATGAAAGACCTCGAGAGAAAAATCAACACTCTGATGTCTGCTCGAGAGGTGAAGAAGACTAACATTCTGTGTCCCTACCCGAGAGAGTGGGAGTCGATCCCGTACCCGACGAAGTTCAACTTAATCAACTTTACGCCATTCGATGGGAAAGGCTCGCCCACTCAACATATGATCTACGTCAAGTCCCACTTGGGCATGATCTTCGACAATGAAACCTTGATGGTTCGATCATTCGGTGGCACCCTTCATGGGCCCGCCTTCGATTGGTACCATTGTCTCAAGCCTGGAAGCATCATCAGCTGGGACGACCTGGAGAACCTGTTCCTCGCTCACTTCTTTGATGATGACACTGAGGTGTCAATCAGGACACTCTTCGATGAGAAACAGGAAGACGATGAGATGATCGACGACTTCGTCAAGCGCTTTCGGAATAAGGCGATGAACTGCCGAGATCCGATCACAGAGGACTTCATCCTCCAAACATACCACAACAACCACTCTTTAGACGTGTTGGAAGTTATGGAAGTAGCACCGTCTAACACCTGGAAAAAGTTGAAAGTGCACGGATAGTAGGCCGAGCGCATCCTCAGAAGGAAGAAAGCCGAGAGAAGCGAACCGACGGCTAACCCTCCAAATTCAAGCTTCATCTACTGTGATAAAGGGAAGGCCCCTGCAGCTGCTGTTGATGCTAATCAGACGTCATTGTTTTCGTTGAAAGTTGATGCTATTGTGGAATTCATTATATCTTCGATCGATTACAACAAATTCAAAAGAAAATAGTCTTTTTATAAGACTTCTTTTACACAATAAAAGGAAAATTACAACTCTCTAGAAAATAACATAGAAATTGTTTATCAATTTCTGTTTTGTGGGACTTTGCCTATGCCGGGAGTGCTTTGACTCGTGGACCGCTGATTCACAGATCGTGAGAGCCTTTGGTATTCTTTCTTTGTTTAGAAGCAAGAATGACAATCAATGAACATCTTATCAAAGTAAGATGAACACTCTTCTTAAAATCAAGTCAAAGCTCAAATCTTAAGGAATCACACAAGTAATTCAAGTCTGCTGCTCTATCTACTCTCTGCTCTCAGATCTCAGATCCTTCTCATTAATGGCCCTAGGGGGGTATTTATAACCCTCGGGAGAAGTTCAACTGAAAATACAGCATTGTGAGGAAATCGTGCCTGCGAGACAGTGTTGTCTGTCTCGACGGCCGAGATAATGTTTGCTGTCTCGGCTTCCGAGACAACCATGACTGTCTTGGAAATCATTAACTGTCTGTCTATTTCTTCTATAACTGCCTTCTCACGTTCTAAAATCTGTTATTTTGATAGTTATCTACGTGATTCTCGCCCACGATGCTCCCCATATTCTTTGACAGTTAATAGACACGTGTCATGCAGTTATTTCAGTGACTTTTGATCATTTCAGAACAGTTTCGTGTGCGAGACAGTCTACACTGTCTCGCACTGCGAGACAGTCGACGATGTCTCACGTGTGAGATAGTCTACACTGTCTTGATCATTTCAAGACAGTGTAAGGTTATTTTCTGTGTTCTTTGGATGATCTTCTCGTTGTCTTGAGCTGTATTTGGATATCTATCAGTATTTTTTAACGTCTACAGATACCCCCTCCAAAGTATTCCAGACTCATTTCTTTATAGAGGAGTCTGGGACACTTTGGATAAGACAGGTCTAACTTACAATCCTTTCAATACTTGGTTGAATAAATCTTGTAAAAGGACCTGTAAATGGCTTCAACTTTTGACCTCTTTATCTCTCAATCTATTCAGTGCTTTGTAGAATAGCTAAGATTCTTCCGGTACTATATTTATTGCTTGACTGTTGTCGAGATCTTGAATCAAAGCTAGAATTTGTACTTGTGAATTGAGCTTTTGTCACCAAATTGATACTGGATTCTTTATCACTGTATTAGTCTTCATAAGAACACAGTTTATACTCATGTATTTTTTTGGAGTTTTCGGGAAATAGTTTAACCTCGTATATTCGTTGGGAGGTAATCGGGTTATCCTTAAGAATATTCCGAATGATATTCTCTAGAAACTTCCTATCGAAGGTAGGAAAACAGTTTAGACTCATGTACTTATTGAAGTATTCACATGTGTCGTATACGTGGGTAGGGGTTACTTTATCAAAACACCACGATATTGCATATCATACCCAAGACAACCGTCACTATATTGCTTAATCGAGACAGTGTAGACTGTCTCGCGATGCGAGACAGTTTATACTGTCTCGCGGTACGGGATAGTTTATATTGTCTCGCGGTGCGAGACAATTTATACTGCCTCACGCGGCGAGACAGTGATAACTGTCTCGCTGTCCGAGACAGTGAAGACTATCTCGGTCAGCAGAGTCGGGGGTATAAAACCCCGACTTAGGATTTTCTAGGGGTTTTTCACGTCGGATTTTCAGCGATTCTTGGGCGATTTTCAATGATTTTCGGCCAGTTCTCTGCCTCTTCTTCCCCTCTTTGTTTTTGATTTGGGTGGAGCTCTTGTTTGGGGAGATTTTTACTCGAAGTTTGAAGAATTTTACTAGGTTTGCTCTCCCTCTTCTTCTGAAATCTTAATTTTCTTTGATTCTTTCCCATGCATGCGGTCTTTTGGACTTATTTGGTGATATCTTTGTCGATTCTAACCCCAAAACCCTAACTTTCTCGTTGGATTTTGACAGGGAGAATATTTCCATTATGTCGCCGAGAAGATCCTGAGTCTCCCGAGGCCGTTCAGCTTCCTAGGCTTCTGAGGGGGTTGATCCCGCTGCCGTTTCCTACGGGGGTATATTTCTTCCACTCTTTTATGAATTTAACTATCATATCTTGTCAATTTCATATGTATATATCCATATTTGTATGTAAGCCCTCGTTTGTCATCCTTTGAGATACATTCGAGAAGAGCCGGTATCCTCCTTTGAGAGGATCGACGCTGGAAAGTGTTTGTTTTGCTTGGAAAAAACACACTTCAGAGTATACAGGGGCGATTTTATTTTATCCCACGTATGTTGAAAGGTTCCGATATGCCGTTATAATGCTCGTGTATAGTAACACATATCTCTTTTATACGGGTGGTAAATGAAAATCGTCACACCTGTTACGAGATGGCGATTCTATCTTATGGAATAAGATACACCGCCCTCTCTAATATTTTAGGACTATTCTTGCACAATTTATATGTACGTCTTCTTTGTCAGTCCATTTTCCTTCTGTAATCTTCACCGCTAGTGAGGTCATGGGTCAAAGTAGCGCCACCCATTCCTACTATGAGGGAATCCCGTTAGTTGAATCGGCTCCCCAATTCAACTTGAACTATAGCAAAGGAGCAATGGAGTTGATACGACGAGGTAGTTGTCGTGTTCTGCGACTGTTAATCACGGACGTGACTTTAGTTTCAGAGCAAGACTCGAATCAGTGTATATGAAAGCCGGATTTTCTGTTTGTTGAAAGTCTCGAAAATCGTTTCTTGTAGACCTGTGCAGTGGTTGCATGTGAGTGGGTTGACTTTCTTGTACCTGCCCTGGGTTCCTCGGGTGCATTCACTTTTGAAGTTCGGAAACTTGGCAGTTGGTTGGGAGATGTTTTAGAGATTGATCGAAAACCACGAGCTTGTTCACTGTGGTTTCATTGGTAGAGAGGCCACCCCAGGTTCTAGTGACAGAGCTTCTATGCGAGGACTTCACCCTGGTATTTTAGGCCAAGATAATCTGCCCCAGAATGAAAAGACGTCACAGGAAAACACCATGAACATATTAGCTGTGTTGGAAAAAGAATTCCCCATTAAGAAATTCAGATGTTACGGATGGGTCCATTATTTTGGAGATAAGTGGTGGACAAGAATGACTCGATATGTATTGAATCGCTAGGGGTGAGAATTAGCAGAGTTAGGGTTGTCAGTTTTGATTCACGCCAGCATGTACGATCTGCAGATCAGCATGGATCTCTTCTTTGCTTTGTTCGAGATCTACAATCCCGACACCAACACTTTCTTCACCAAGAACGGGGAGTTTGGATTGTCGTTACATGAAATGATGAAGGTATCGGGGCTGCCTATAGGTGACGTTCCATATCAAGAATTCTTTCCCCACTGTCAGTCAACTGAATAGGATGAAGGATCGGTTAGCCGTAACCTATGACACCTTATGGGAGTTGACATGCCACTATCATATAGCTGTGGCCGAGATGGAGACTAGAGCTAAGAAGAGATCCCCCCAGATTAGCTTGAAACAATTCGCGGATTATTTGTTCAAGAACCTTGAGAGCCGTTCGGAAGAAGTGTGTGGACTATCCCCCTTAACTCCGAATGAGATCAACCGATTGTTGGAGAGGACGAACGCACAATCCTACACTTCCCGCTCAGAAGACGGCTTTCCTCATGGTACCAAATTTCGTTCTTATTTGTGGCAAGCTGGCGTTCTGATTAATTCAACCGCCCTATTAGCTAGCTTTTTGGCCATATGATTGAAGAGGTGTGTTGCCCCCACCAACCCTCTGATGCGATACCAATCGAAGTGTTGTATCCGGCCATTCAATTAGCCACAGGTCATAAGTTATCTTTACTTCCTGCAATGGTAGCTGATATTCATAGTGGATTGCGGCAATTGGCTTCTGTATTTACTCAAGAGGGAAAGAAACCATCCATTGGAATATCCGTGCCAAAACTAGAATTACCATATACCTACTTGATGACCTGGTTGGTACTTCACCGGCCAGACTTAATGGAGGCTCCTGAGACAGTAGATCCAAGCCTCCCTCTACTACAGACTCTTGAAGGTTGTAAGTGGGTCAAACATCGGTGGTTAGATATATCTAGGCAATTCAAAGTCCACAAATGTTAGGAGTTCTTTCCTTGTTTCCCTCGGTTCTCTGGGACTTACAACACTATTTTATTGGATGCTGAAGAACCTAGGCAGAATCGCACGATTTTGGATGTCGGTTGCTTCAGATGGTTGATGAACATCTGACCAGGTTATCTAGTATTCAGAGTGAAGGATGTCTGTCATATCGAGCCATACTTTCCATGTCGGTTTGCTCGGCTATGATCAATTGTACGTCGGCAACCCGAACCGTCAACTTAGGGTTCGAGGTGGACTTATTAATGGGGCGAGAGCCTAGTTTTGGAGCATCGTCGGTTGTACGAATGTTGAGTTTGACCTCCCTCTAGAGACACCTCCTCTACAGATGACTTTTCTTTACTGTAAGTGGCTGATAGCTGCCAGTATCGTTTCTCGAAAGAGGAGGATATCCGAACTAGAGGAAAAAAGAGCCTCCCAACGGGCAACAGATGCAGTCCCTGACACTGTGCTATCACCTCGAAGGAAAGAAGCTGCCGAATTATCCAGAAAGGGAAAAGAACCTGCTCGCCCAGCTGATATTGAAGAAGAGTTTGAGACTGATGAGACCGAAACTTCCAAGAGGGCAGATGAGTTTGGATCAAGTTCTGAAGCAACTGAAGAGGAGGCGACTGGTCTTCCGGACTCTTTCTTCGAAAGAGGATATGTAAACCCTTCTATCGCTCACAGGGCTCAACATACTGATCTAGCTCGACCCTAAGATGCTCTGAAGAGAAGGAGGGAGAGGGTCGTTATGACGCAACCCAATCGGATGACGGTAGAGGTCCTCAGTGGAGATGAAGAGGAGGAAGAAGATAAGTGCCTCTTGTTCGCCGGCAAAGATCACAATCTTCAACTCAAACTCAAACCCAAGTTCCTCCCAGAACTGAGTTACGTACCAAGTATCGTCACGAAAGATTTAGGGTTAAAGATGAAGCGCGTCCATTGAAAAGACGGAAGAAAGTCATCTCTCGACCACGTGTTCGTCTTCCTTCTTTAGAGGAGACATTTGCCCGTAGTGTTTCTTCAGACGAACGAGGTAACGATTCGTCTTTATTTTTATTTTAATGTTCTTATATTTCTTAATACTCGGATTTATCCCGCACTCAACTTCTGTAGGGAGTCAAGAAGAAGGAGAATTTCAGGATGACACTGCTTCTCCCGACGGTATGGAAGCTAAGGAACCCAGTTTTGTTCAACAAACGAACGATGCGCTTAATGATGAAACTGCTGGTGCTCCAATAACTTCTGACATTGACCCATCGGCTTCAAACATAGGTACGGATCTTTCTCCATTTGGAAGATAATTCCGAAAGATGAATGAGTCGGAACGCGTGCCTCTTCTAATGACTTGTGCACTTTGTCTCCTTTTAGTTAAACTAAAAGAAGCGGGTACAAGTAGTGGAGCTCTCGAATCCGTCCCGGTTAACGAAGATAAAACTAATCTCCATTTGTGTAAATTCATCTAAGTATATATATTACTTATGACCCAACACATTCTGCAGACGCCATAATGGGTGAATCAGCTGGGGGAGAAATCATTCATGCAACTGAAGTCGAGGATTTTAACAAGCATAATCTCGATCTCGATCTCTCAGAGGGTGACCATCAGTATATCTCCGATTTATTATCAGAGAAAACTCCTGGTGCAGCCACAGGATCGTCTGTTGGAGTTGGTCCAACCGAAACGGGTCCTTCTGAGAGTAAGGCCTTTATTCTATAAACTCCATATTTTTATTCAAATTTGACTAATCATATAAGTGTTCAAATTATAGGACCGGTTACTGAGACCGATACTGCTATAATTATTAAAACGTCTAATCAGCTCGAGGGTCGTGGCTTCTTGCCGTCAATAGGAACCGAGGCCGACATTCAGTCATCAATTCTTGAATCTCAACCTCGCACTCCTATAGACCCCATGATGATAGAAGTTGCTGCCACCCCTCAAATTAGTCCTGTCGTAATAAAAGTAAGGCCAACCGAAGAAGTTAGTACGTCAACAGCTATCACATCTAGGGCTAGTGAGTTTTATCCATCGCTTGTTTTAAACTTTTGATTCATATTCCTACGTACTCATTATGCCTTTTCTTTCTTGTAGAATCTTTAGTCCTTCCCCCAGAAAATTCCATAGATTCGGATCCGATCTTGAAACATGTTCCGGTTGTCCCGTTGACTGATATAGCGGGTACGTCGACGACTGCTATTCCTGAATCAGCTTTGGTTGCTCAAGAAGTCGGACGGACATCATTGGAGCGAGAAGCCATGTTGAAGGCTCTGCTATTGAACTCACTATTTTTCATTGGATTTTAAGTTTCAAGCATTAACTTATGTATTCTTTCGAGTACTTATTTCTTTTTCCTCTTATTGCAGTGCCTCCTTCAACATTACTTGAGTCTATTAATGCTTTAACGTCCGATGAAGATCCGGATAAGGCGTTTATCTGTTCAGACATCCAAAGCTTCGTTTATTTCTTGAACCTTATGATTGATAGAATTCTTCATCACAGGTCATCCTTCGACAGCTTTAGGAGATCACTTGATCGCCATATAGCAAGAATTAGAGAAGATGGATACCCTGAATTAGCTGATTCTATTGAAGTCTATCTAGTTCAGATGAAACAATAATTTAAACAGCTAAGGGACTTTACGACCAGCGGCGTCTCTTCCTATGTATCAATTCAAATAGAACTTAAATTGCAAGAGTGGCATGCTTCACAAAAATCAGCAGAGCTCGATCTTCAAAAGTTGAGAAATCATGTAACCCAAATGAGGTTGGGTATCACTAAAAAGATGCAGGCTAAGGCTGATTTTCTCCAATCCCTTGAATTACGCCAGCCGCTTGGAAAAGGAGCTTGTAGAAGCCAAGGATGCCGAAAGTATTCTAAAACTCGATTTGGTTGAAGTTGAACGTGTCGGAAAAGATTTATTCTAACAGCTAGAACTTCAGGACAAGAAGCTTACTAAGACGGAACAAGAAGTCCTCCAAGCTCGGAACACTAGCGAAGAATCCTTAAGAGCTGACCTGAAAGCAGAATTTGAACAATCTTATGCAGAAGCGATCTCAAAACTTGAAGGGCAATTCTATAATTACAAGTTATGTTTAGATTAAAAGAAAACTTTTACTTTGTAATGACACTTTTGCTGCATTAAAGAGTTTTTTTTCCTTATGAATAAAGTGAACTCTTTTGCTTATCGAGATTTTATTATGATTACTCATTCTTGTTTAGAATAAATAACCATAATTCTTACAGAATTTTTGGCAAATTCTCAGCCATCAACGGATTTGATATGCCTTCACCGACTACCGTTTGAGTTGGGCTAGTATGTGAATTATCTAGATCAATTTCACATAAAACGTTCGGGTAGAAGAATTAAACTCTTTTAGGCTTTGAACTACAATATTGAATATGTAGGCTACATGTGTTAGATGTAGGCTTATCTCTAATAAGTAATTGAGATAACGTCCCCCACGCATGAACAGTGTGGATTTTGAAATATAATTAGGTTACATTTTCCTGATAGCAAAACGAACCCAAAATCAGGAAAGAAGAATCTGATATTCTATCTCACAGTCTCTTATTTGTTGGTAGAGATGAACCCAAAATCAGGGAGGAAGAATTTTATATTCTACCTCCTAATCTCTTGTTTGTTGGTAGAGATGAACCCAAAATCGGAGAGGAAGAATTTTATATTCTATCTCCTGGTGCAAAGGAAACTCAAAGCAGGATTTTCAATTAGAGAATCTGGATGTGTTTGAATAATCCTAACTATCATAAGATTTGATTACTCAAATAGAAAGTGGACCTCTTGTTCGTAAAATGAATCAAGAGGAGATTTTTATTGTCTCCCTAACTGTAGGAAGGTTTGACCGAGTGGGAATTGAGACAATTTTACCTTTAATAGGCTACATTGTTCAAATGGAATTGAGGCCCTTTCATTTGTCAAAAGGGGATCTTAACTTTGGTCCTAACTATAGGAAGGTTTGACCAAATAAGAAATGCGAGAGTGGTATGAGTAACGATGGAAATGTTAACTTGCACCTATCACTCAGTGGGAGTTTTAAGGATTTTAATCTATGACGGGTTTTAGTGGACCCATCGTCGATTAATCCGATCGGCGAGGGATTTTGTGGTGCGGGTTTACGAATTATCGATTCCCCCCGTGATCGCATTGTGGGGGTTTTGTAAGGAAAGACCAACTGTATTTTGTCGTTGAATCTCATCTCAACAAAATGTTTGGACAGTCCTAATAGTAGGTTCTTAATCATCTTGGAAATAAATAAATAACCATCATTTTATAACAAATCAGTCTCATTATAGAATAATCAACTGATCTCGAGTTATCCTAAAAATATCCTGTACTGGATTCTTTAGGAACTTCCCGTTTCAAATAGGTTATCCTGAATATACTAAGGGTAGTACTTCTTCAGGAACTTCCTATTTATCAGCATCATAAGTTTATTACCGTCTTGAGTAATCAGGCGATATGCACCATTCGAATAGACTATTTCTATTACGAACGGTCCTTCCCATTTGGGTTAGAATTTTCCTTTCTTCTTGGAATTAAGAATCATGGGTCTCCGAATGGCAAGAACCAGATCTCCTTCCTTAAAGCTTCGTCGTCGGACCTTTTTATCGAAAGCCTGAGAAATTCTAGCCTGATAAAACTCGATCTGTTGCTGAACTTCCAAGCCCTTTTTATCTAACATCTCTAATTCTTCGAGGCGTTTCTGGTGTTATTCTTCCGTCGTCATTCCCGTTGCGAGCGTGATACGGAGAGAAGGAATTTGTATTTCTAAAGGAAGGATAGCTTCGCATCCATATGTTAAGGAATACGGGGTTGCTCCAGTTGGCGTACGGACAGTTGTATGATAAGTCCATAGAGCTTCACCAAGTTTGTCATCCCAATCTCACTTATTGACTTTCACAAGTTTTGCCAAAATCTTGATAATAGTCTTGTTAATAGCTTCGGCCAATCCGTTAGTTGTGCGATTATAAGCAGTCGATGAAATGTCCTTAATTTCGAATTTATCGCAGAATTTGATGAATGCGTTGCTGATGAATTGAGGGCCGTTGTCATGCACTATCCGTCTTGGGACACCATACCGATATATGATGTGGTGTTTAATGAATTTGATAACATCACTCGTTTTTATTTCTTTAAGTAGAACTGCTTCTGCCCATTTCGAGAAATAATCGGTGATTGCCAGAATGAAACGGTCACCTTTAACCGAAGGTGGGAAAATAGGACCCACAATATCCATTCCCCAAGTTTCAAATGGCCACGACGTCGCTGATGGGTGCAAATGCTCCGGAGGTTGGTGCATATAATTTGCATGTATTTGACACACCTGGCATCGTCGAGCATAATCTACCGCATTTTTTTACCATGGTAGGCCAATAGTATCCCATCCTTCTAAGTCGATCACAGGGTTTGGGGCTGGGCTGATGTGCACCACACGTGCCGTCGTGCGCTTCTTTGAGTGCTTCTTCCGCTTCTCTATTAGATAGACAACGGAGTAACAGACCATCATATGAACGTCGGTACAATATTTGTGCTGTAGCGTTGTAGTAAAATCTCGGTGCTCTTCGCCGAATCAAATCCCTTTCTCTTACATCTTAAGGTAAGATACCATATAAGATGTAATCGATAATAGGAAAACGCCAATCTCGAACTTCTGGTTCAACTCTCGTTGAGCATGCTTCGTTGACAGCCGAATCATAGATCGGTACAATGAGCTGGTGTGTTCTCACCATAATTAATTGTTCTGTTTCGGGAGGTGTAGGCGTATAAAATTGCCTATAGGTCCCACCATACAGCTCGACGA
>BQKN01000671.1:692922-730482 GCA_022839385.1 Asparagus kiusianus | reverse complement strand
ACGAAAGTGTACAATGATATCAATGAAGAAAGACACAAATTTTCCCGTGAACAGGAGGTTGAGCCAAAGATACCGACAATGCTGCCAATGCGTCTGCATATGCATTTTGGAGACGTGAAACATACTCGATGAAAAATTCTTCAAATGAGTTTGCTATCTCGATGGCTACCTGGTGGTACAGAATTAGATCTTGATTTCTAACTTCATACTCTCCTCGTATCTGATTAACTACCAATTAAGAATCACCAAAAGCTTCAAGGTATTCGACTCCCAGCTCTTTGGCAAAATTAAGTCCAATCATTAATGCATTAAACTCGGCCACGTTATTAGAGCATGGTTCGGTCAACGAGTATGCTCTAGGCAAGACATACTTTTCCGGGGAAACTAAAACGACTCCCACTCCTGAGAAAATTTTAGAACATCCGGGTGCGCTCGTCACGTTGGTTGCTCGGGAAGCCCCATCGAAGTATAATTGTCACACTTGTTGATGTGACGTGGTATTAACTTCGTGAGTTTCATCCGGCAGATTGTCGTACAACTCGGCTATATCTTTTGTAGGGTTTATCGCCAAAAGATCGCAAATAGCTTGTCATTTAACTGACTTTTGCTGCTTGAAATGCAAATCATATTATGATAAGAGTAAGGCCCACCTGGCTAAATACCAAGTCATGGAGGCCGGTTGGGTCATGAATACTCGAATTGGGTTTACGTTGGAAATGACATAAATTATCTGTCCAACTAAATAATGTCGTATTTTTTGGATTGCGAATACTAGAGCGAGGCATTCTTTCTCGATCATTGGATAACGAGATTCATCTCCTACCAATATACGAATCAGATAATACACAGCTTGTTCATGACCGTTATCGTCGTCTTGTGCGAGCAATGCACTTAACGAATGGCTCGTCGCTTTGACGTAAATCAAAAATGGTCTACCCGATTTCGGTGCAACGAGAATAGGTGGATTCGTTAGATATGTTTTAATATCCTCGAACGCCTTTTGACATGCTTCATCCTAAATGAACGACACGTCTTTCTTCGTGAGTTTGAGAACGGTTGACATTTTCCGGACAGGTTCGATATAAACCGACGGATATATGCCAATCGACCTTACAACCCTCTGAGTTCTTTAAGATTTCTCGGGGGTTATAGTTCATGTATCGCCTTCACCTTATCAGGATCGATATGAATACCTTTTGTAGTAACGACGAACGCAAGAAATTTACCGTTAGACATTCCAATGAAGGATTTAGTCGGGTCCATCTTTAACTAATGAGTCATCATAAGATCGAACATCGTCTTCAAATCATTAATGTGGTTGTTTTTATCACGGCTTTTAACAACCAGGTCATCAACATAGCATGCAACGGTCTTCCGAAGGTGCTCTTGAAAGATCTTTGTCATTGCTCGTTGGTATGTGGCGCCGGCATTCTTCAAACCAAAAGGCATAACAGTGTAACAAAAGACACCAATGGGGGTTCTGAATGCAGTATGCTTCTCATCATCTTGGTGCATCTTGATCTGATTATATCCAGAAAATCCATCCATAAATAACATTCTCTAGAACCCGCATGTGTTATCAATAATGACATCTGTAATTGGTAGAGGAAAGTCGTCTTTAGGGCATGCTGTATTTAGATCTCTAAAGTCAATACAGATTCTGATCTTTCCGTTCTTTTAAGGACTGGAACGATATTGGCTAACCAATCCGGATGTTGTTCTTCTCTGATGAAGCCTGAATCAATTAGTTCCTTGACTTCAGCTTCTATTGCCTCCATAATTTACGGACGAAATCATCTTTGTTGTTGCTTGACAGGTTTAACGTCCGGTTTAATGTTAAGGCTGTGCATTGCCACATTTGGGTCAGGTCCCGGCATATCTTCGTAATTCCAAGCGAAAACGTCGATATACTCTCTAATAAGGGCGATTAGTTCCTCGTTCTCATCCGGTGGAAGATTGCCGCTAATAAATATAGGTTTCGGATTAATTTCGTCACCCATATTAACTTGGACTACTCTATCCTCAGTAGGAGGTTCTCTTTGTTCAAATCGATCGCCGTATTGAACATTCATGTAATGTACCCAGGGATCTTCCCAAGTGGATAATTGATCATCTTCTTCTGTAGTAGATGGATCGACTACGGTCATGTTCGACATTAATCTTTTGAACGTTTCTCTGATACTAGTATCAGAATCCCAAGTTGAAGTATCGGATGAATACTCACTTTTATTTGTTAGCTGGTTAATGATTTGCCAGCAATATTCATCATCAGATGACGAAACGTAACCCAAACCTCTTCTATGGCTGTAATAATTATCAGGTTTTCCCTTCGGTACATAGGTAGGACGGGGTGGAACCCTAGCACCTTGACCAAAACGAAGACCTTCACCGAGCGAGAGGTTATATCCTTACTTTCTCATGTAGTCATTTGCTTATGAACTATACCTAGAGAAATACCATCCGGGTCCTTCGTCATCTGAGTTGGTGTCCAAGAAAAGATCGAGAGTTGGGGATGATTCTCCTTTTCCGAAAATTATTTCTTTTTCACCTCCTTTCTTCGCAAGTAGGATCACAGTTGTTCTGAATGAGTTTTGGATGTATTTCGTCGTCGTACAAGATGAACAAAGTGGCATGTGTACACTATGGTTGTCATACAATTTCTGCATTATATTATCGAGACAACACAAGTACTCTAAATCATCATTTATTATTTCATCGGCAAGTTGCCAGTTATAACTTTCATCCGACGATTCATCACCGTTAAGATCGATTACAAGAGGTTCAATGTTATTTAGTACAAGACCTTCACTATAATCGAGCCCAGCTTCGGTATCAGCTTCTTCTCCACTGTCTGTACCATGGGCTGATGGTTCAGTATCGGATTTAGCACTATAAAGAAGGGAGTCAGTAAAATAATTTTCTAGCCCCTTTAATGGTTGCTTATCCGCAACCTCCGTCTTAACCTCATTATTAGTGTCAACATATTTCAGATACTGATGGAGGGTGGAGGGAACCATAAGATTACTGTAGATCCATGGGCGACCCAATAGTAAATTATAAGAAGTCTCCGCATCGATCACATAACAAGTGACCTCTGACTTCAAGTCTCCAAGTTGACACTTCACTCGAATTTTTCCCAATGGTCTGGATCCACTAGTGTTGAACTCGTAAATAACGGTTCCTATGGAGGCTAGCTTATTAGCAGGAATTTCGAGGTGGTACATCAACCAAAGTGGTATGATGCTGACAGCGGAACCCGGATCAACCTGAATCCGGTTGACAACGCTAGAGCCAATATATCCCGTGAAGTATAAAGGCTTATCATGTTTCGAATTCTTGATTTGCATATCTTCTTTGGTGAAAGCAATGCAAGGGAATTTTGTAGCTGCCAAGTTGCAGTGTTGAATCGACGACCCTGGCTCTTCGAGGGTTAGCTTAATCTGAGTGAGAAATATCTCAGAATCGGCCAAGGCTTCTTTTAAAGCTTCTCTGGTATCTTTTGAGAGGCGCAATAACTCATACAGCATGATCATTATTGGGATATTAGCTAACTGAGCCATGACGTCAAAGCGATATGGAGCGTTCGAGCTTTCTGGTTTATCTCGTCCAATCGGTCGATTGAAACGAGACTGCCTCGGAACTTGAACCTCTTTATATTGGGGTTTTAGAAGGCGCGGCTTTTACCACCCCCTGTTCAGCTAGCTGCTTAGATGCACTTGGATAATTAAAGCGGTATTCATTTCCGTTTATTGTAGCGAAAGATTCTTGCTCCTCTTCAGAAAGCAGTAGAGCTGGAATTTCTTCATTATTTTCCTCAGGGATCACCGAAGCTCCGAAACAAGATTTCCCCTTGCCTTTCAACTTAGACGTGGATGTCGTCCATTGTTCATCTTCAAGCAAATCGGGATGAACCCAAAGGATTTTGCCGTTTGGTGTTGTATATGACACAAGCCCCTTCTGACGCTGTCCATGAGGGTCATCGTTGATGGTTTGTATTTTAACCTTTGATACAGGTTCGGGTTAGAACCAGGATAAAGGCACCAAGCCGAAACTAATGGACATCGCGTTTGCACCAACTTTCTTCTCTTTTGTCTTTGGAGTTACGATACCAACATCGATCAAGGTTTGTATTTTGTCTTTTAAGACATAACACGCCTTGGTAGGATGATGAACCCTTCTGTGGTATGCATAATATTTTGAGTTATTAGTCTTCTTTGCCTCTTCCTGATTTGTGACCGGCGGAAGTTTGATCTTGTTGTTGTCCAAAAGATACTTAAAGATTAATGGTACTTCATCATCTTTAAAAAAGTTTTCTTTCAGAAACCTGGGTTCTGAAGCTTTGGGCTACCTCGGGGGCTGCTGATTCTAAGGTTGGGCAAGTTGGAACGATGATTGTTGAGGTTGTTATTGTTACGGTTGTTGTGATGTTTGATGAGCATCCACAGCAGTCGGGGATCCCCTTCCTCTGCCTCGAGGGTTAAAATTCTGTTTTTGGGGATTAGCTGGTGGTTGACCCCTTTCAATCTTCTTCCTCTTGAGGAAACGTTCGGCTTGTTCCCCTCTCACTTTCAATTCTTTTCATGTTTTAGAAGGCACAACCCCATGACTTCTAGCACGTCTAAAGACAAGTTATTATGACATATCTGAAGAATGAACTCCTCCATGAGTGGATCCCGATAGTTCACCGCCTTGTTCCGGAATCGCTTGACGAAGACATCAACTGACTCTCCATCTTTCTGCTTCTCGTCCAGCAAAGTGCCAATAGAGACCTCTGTATCATCGTCAATGAAATTGGTAAGAAATAATCCTTTCATATTTTCCCAGTTATTGATACTCCCAGGCTTAAGACGTCAGTACTAATCGAAGGCAGGTCCACGAAGGGTGCCAACGAATGACTGGACCATTAAAGCTTCATTTCCGGATATTACGCCGAGATAAGACTTGAAATAAATCAAGTGTTGAGTGGGTGAACCCCTGCCATCAAAAGGAGTAAAGTTAATCAAACTAAATTTTGGGGGATAAGGAATCAGATCCCACTCCCTTGGCTACGGATATGGGATGCCGTTTTCTTCACTTTCTGGGCTGTTATCAGAGCATTGACTTTGCTTTCAAGATCTTGAATCTTCTTGTCCTCTTCCTCACTCTTCTTTAAATAGATTTGAGAAGGTTAAGTAGATGACTTAGCAGGACCGCTTCCCAAATTGTCTTTATCAGAAGGAGGATCAGCGAAGATGGTTTCTTCCTCTTCATGGTCATCACGCCAGTTAGATTCAGCCTTCTAACTCGATTCTGGTTGTTGTTGTTGAGCCTGCAAATCTCTCATCTGTTGCATCGTTAACTCCATCTCAGTCTTGATCTCAAACCTGATTTATTCACGCTGTTTAGCTAATGCTTCCTGCATTATCTGGGCTAGTTGATCCGGTGTAATTGCAAATGATTCTCTGACTTGTCCAACACTGGATATAGTATCATCCAAGGCAACCGTAGAATAAGTGTCTGATAGTTCTTCGTCTGAAGATAACCCTTCATGCATTTTCCTATAATCCCGACATCGGTTGGCCCTTCGTTGTAGTCGTGACATCCTTTGGGAAAGACCCTGCTCAACTCTCCCTCCTGGAGAGAAATCAGGATCCGGGTTAACCGAATATTATTTTCCTCTATCGGTCATATTAATAGTGACCTCTGGGAATTCATCTTTCCGAATTGTGGGTTTCTTCTTGTTGAAATGCCTCATTTTGGGATTTGATGTTTTAGCGAAAAGTCTTTGAAATACTGAGACTCTTGTCGGTTTAGTTTTGGAACAACCGCATTCTGTCAGTACTGCCTTAATGAGCCTTTCACACGCGCAATGAGACTCCATTTCTCGAACAACCCTTTTTCGTGACTTATTAGTTTGATAGTACAGCTCGTCACTACTATGATTTGAGCAACCTATCTTCTGCCTTTGAGCCTTGTTAACATGCGCAGGACGATTTATCATCGTATCTAAGCGATCCAAGGCTATGTGTTTACCTCCCACCGCCTGTGAGTGTGGAGTATTTACTGGCCCTAAACGAGAGTGAATTGGTATTTTCTCGTTTTGGGTTTGTTTTGTTCTAATCGGGGGATACTTACGACCCCCAGTATAAGAAACTATTAAGGGTTTATTCACCGTATTCAAGTATTCTTTGATCAGAGCTTTGCCTCGATCGTCAGGTGACAAACTGAGGAGATCTGCTATTGTAATCTTGAATTTTGACAGGTCTGGGCTGACCCAGGGTTTCACTGGTGATACTGCAGATGTGGACGCAGTACACGGACCCAGAATGGATGTTGATGGTGTTGAAAGAGACATCTTAGAAGCTTTTCTCTACCCGAGACAACTGTCATTACCTCGGGTATGTTCGAGACAGTTGAAAGATTTATCCCGGTGACCTGATTTTTGTGCAAGTTTAGACTTCGGGATCCAAACTTCACGATTCTTTGGTGGCTCTTCAGATACCATTTCTTTCTTTCCCTCTTGCGTCTGTTGACGAAGGGCACGAGTGCGAGCAGCATTCGCCCGATGCTTTTGTATACACTCTTTGAGGGTCGAACGAGCTCTCTTAACGAGAGTCCATTATTCCGTTGTGAGCTGTGCAGAAATATGATTAGTTTGTCGTTGAGGTAAATGAATCACTTTATTCTTCCTCGACTCTAGGTCCGCGTAGTAACGAACCTCGTCGGTTTGTTCTAAGACCTTAACCAATTGACGAGCACGGTGCTGACGTTATCTCTGACGAGCCCTCTTCGTCAATGCCGGTGAGTTTTGGTTCAAAGACCCCTGAACTGGTAAAGGGTCATTTGGAACAGATATGGAGCAAGCAGCATCCTTAGCCACAATCGGGCAAATATTTTCACTCGTAGTCTTCATCGGAGTTGAAGACTGGAAAACCTTCTTGTGAGACGAGATCTTCCTGTACTTACGAGGCGAGGAAGATTTTGTGGATGAGGATGACAGATACTCCTCAAATTTTACCTAATCGAGCTCATCTTCGATCTCTTCATTGATCACGATCTTGATCGGCTGCGACACGACGGTCTCGGCAGCAAGACCGTTAGCTCCCACTGTGGTCGCCAGTTTGTTTTCGTCGAAAGTTGATGCTATTGTGGAATTTATTATATCTTCGATTGATTATAACAAATTCAAAAGAAAATAGTCTTTTTATAAGACTTCTTTTACACAATAAAATGAAAATTATAACTCTCTAGAAAATAACACAGAAATTGTTTATCGATTTCTGTTTTGTGGGACTTTGCCTGTGCCGGGAGTGCTTTGACTCGTGGACCACCGATTCACAGATCATGAGAGTCTTTGGTATTCTTCCTTCGTTTAGAAGCAAGAATGAAAATCAGTGAATATATTATCAAAGTAAGAGGAACACTCTTCTTAAGATCAAGTCAAAGCTCAAATCTCAAGGAATCACACAAGTAATTCAAGTCTGCTGCTCTATCTGCTCTCTGCTCTCAGATCTCAGATCCTTCTCATTAATAGCCCTAGGGGGGTATTTATAACCCTCAAGAGAAGTTTAACTGAAAATACAGCATTGTGAAGAAATCGTGCCTGCGAGACAGTGTTGTCTGTCTCAGCGGCCGAGACAGTGTTTGCTGTCTCGGCTTCCGAGACAGCTATGACTGTCTCGAAAATCATTAACTGTCTGTTAGTTTCTTCTATAATTACCTTCCCACATTCTGAACTCCGTTTTGATAGTTATCTATGTGATTCTCGCCTACGATGTTCCCCACATTCTTTGACAGGTAATGGACACGTGTCATGCAGTTATTTCAACGACTTTTGATCATTTCAGAATTGTCTCGCACTGCGAGACAATCGACACTATCTCACTCTGCGAGACAGTCAACACTGTCTCGCATGTGCGAGACAGTCGTCACTATCTCGCATGTGCGAGACAGTCATCACTGTCTCGCACAGCGAGAAAGTTAACACTGTCTCGCGTGTGAGACGGTCTACACTATCTTGATCATTTCGAGACAGTGTAAGGTTATTTTTTGTGTTCTTTGGATGATCTTCTCGTTGTCTTGAGCTGTGTTTAGATATCTATCAGCATTTTTTGACGTCCACGGTCACAACAGCAATCCCGAGGATAGCGAAAGACTTCAGGTCCGAGACTCTAAAAAGAGTACTCCTTAAGGATGAAGACGTTCCGGCTATTTTTGAATCCCTCCTTGAGAACAACAAGATCAAGCTACCACCTATCGCAAATTAGGAGGAAGATGATAATATTGCGGATCCAAAGTACAGTGCGTACCGTAGGAGGATCATTCATCCCACCAAGGCTTACTTCGCTCTTAAGAATAGTATCCAAACCCTGGTTGAAGCTGGCGTCATAACGCTAAATTAAGCCGAATGAACACTTTGAAGAGTATATGAGTATAAACTGCTTCTCAATCCTCCAACAGGTTTATGAGGTTAAATTGCTCCCTGCATACTCTAACAGGTATATGAGTCTAAACTGTTTTTTTTTTCACGGGAAGTTCCTGGAGAATGTCATGCCTGGTATTCTTAAGGATAATCCGTTCATCCAACTAAGTACAATGTTAGACCCAGTTTTGTAAAGGAATCTGAGGGTGCATGATTCATGTAATGAAAGTTCCCGGAAGAATGTTACATGTAATATTCTTAGGGATAACCCGGTCATTATAAACAAAGTGATAAATACTAAACTCCTATTGTTAAAATCTTGACATAGCACTTGAAATTTTAATTCGAACGGTCTATTGTGATTGTCAAATTCCCTTTGTGTCAAGATCTCATCACTTGACACCAAGAACCCCCATTGAGTAATCGGTACAAGTCAACACTCCCACTGTGATTTGTACTCCCACTCTCACTATCTACTTGGTCAAACCTCTAAACATTTAGGCCCACAACCAAAATCCTCTCTCGATTCTTTCCATGAATGAGAGGTCCGCAAATTAAACGATCAAATCTTTAAACAGTTAGGATCGCTCAAACCCCACATTTCGTCAAACCTTCCTACAGTTAGGGCCAAAGCCAAAATTTCCTCTCGATTCCTTCCATGAATGAGAGGTCCACTTTCAAATCGAGTGATCAAACATTCCTATAGTTAGGGTCAGCTCAAACTCCCGCTTGGTCAAACCTTCCTATAGTTAGGGTCAAAACCACAACTCACTCTCGATAAATGAGAAATTCATCTTTAGTTTGGTAATCAAACCTCCCGACAGTTAGGATTATCTGAATCTTTTCGATTTTCAGAGTGGAAATCACACTCTTAGTTTCACTCTTCAAATTCTCGAGGTGGAGATCCCACTTCGAGTCTCCTTTGCAACTGGAGATAGAATATAAAAATTTTCCTCTTCGGTTTTGGGAAATAGAATATAAAATTCTTCTTCTCCCATTTCGGGTTCGTCTTTCCCCCAAGAGAAGGCATCATCCTTCAACTCCATAATCCATGCCTTCCACACATGGGAAATTTTATCCTGAAGCCTAAGTAGGGATAAGTCAATGCCTAACACGCATTACCGGTTTAGTTTTTCACCGATTGAAAAAGACATCAGAATTCAAGTCTGGGGAAGTTTATCCCTAAATCTAAGAAGGGATAATCAACGCCTAACACGCGTTGCCGGTTAGTCTTTTGCTGTAAAAAGGGACAAAAGCCCACATATTCGATATTATGACATGTCGTTATTAATAACACCATAATCTGTGCTGTTCACGTATGGGGAATTTTATCCCAAATCCTAAGTAGGGATAAGTCAATGCCTAACACACGTTACCAGTTTAGTCTTTCACCGATTAAATAAGACATCAGAATTCAGGTATGGAGATTTTTATCCTGAAGCATAAGTAGGGATAAGTCAGTGCATAACACGCATTGCCGGTTAGTCCTTGACCGTAAAAATGATAAAGCTCACATATTCGACATTGTGACAGGTCATTATTAATAACACCAAAATCAGCGCCTTACACACATGGGGAACTTTATCTCAACTCCTAAATAAAGATAAGCATACGCCTAACACGCATTACCGGTTTAGTCTTTCACCGATTGAACAAGACACTAGAATCCGAGCGTGGGGACTTTTATCCTGAATCCTAAGTAAGGATGAGTCAGCGCCTAACACGCGTTACCGGGTTGTCTATTCCCGTAAGAAAGACAAAGTCTACGTATATAATATCGTAGCTTTAAGAGAGTTAACTCTCTTAGCACAACGTTATATGCAGAACGGACTTAAACAATCTGCATGCTAGCCCGACTTGAACGGTAGTCGGTAAAGGCACATCAAATCCATTAAAGGCTGAGGATTTGCCAAAAACTCCAAGTCTACATCTAACACATGTCGCCGGGTAGTCTATCCCTGAGAGAAAGACGAATTCTACGCATTCAATATCGTAGCACTAAAAGAGTTAGCTCTTTTAGCATAACATTAAGTGCAGAACTGATTTAAACAATCTGCACGCTAGCCCGACTCAAACGGTAGTCAGTAAAGGTTAATCAAACTCATTGATGGCTGAGGATTTACCAAAAATCTTATAAATGCAAGAGTCATTAACGTATCAGCTTTATTAGTTGGTCTCATGACTTGAGCATCTAACAACCTCAGGATAAGATCCATACATGCAGATGAATCAGCTCTAATAGTTAGTCCTGCAGCCTCGATAATTAGGACCGCCACACTCCAACGCCTTAAGAGCTTAAACTGTATAGACTCCAGTAAATGTACGAGTATAAACTGTGTTAATACCGATCAACGTGTTCTGATGAAAGTCAACATCGATCGATGCGAAACCCTAAGATCAATACCGATCAACGCGTAACCCTAGGTCAATGCCAGCTAACACGTTACAATGAAAAGTCAACGCCGGGCGATCTGAAACCCTAAGGATAATACTGGTCAACGCGTAACCCTAGGTCAACATCAGTCAACGCGTTGTGATGAAAAGTCAACACCAGGTGATCAGAAACCCTAAGGTCAATGCCGGTCAACGCGTAACCCTAGTTCAACGCCAGTCAACGCGTTGTGATGAAAAGTCAACATCGGGTGATCAGAAACCCTAAGATCAACGCCGGTCAACGTGTAACCCTAGGTCAACGCTAGTCAACACGTTACGATGAAAAGTCAACGTCGGGCGATTCGAAACCCTAAGGTCAACGTCGGTCAACGCGTAATCTTAGGTCAACGCCAGTCAACGCGTTACGATGAAAAGTCAATGTCGAGCGATCCAAAACCCTAAAGTCAATGTTGTTCGATGTGTAGCCCTAAGTCAATATATTATGACAGAGATAAACAATTCTAAGTCAACTCGATGACACAAGCAAAAATCAACTCACCAGTTTTTTATTCGAGACTTTGACAACGGCCAGACGATAAACGCAGCTCCAAAAGAATTTTATCTATTCGTTAAATATTGATAGACTAAAAATCGAAGGAGTCAAGAGTTAGAGTTAACTATAGGTCCTTTTACACCGACTAAAGGTTGGACCGATCACATCCAAAGTATTCCAGGCTCATCTATAAAAGAAACGAGACTGAAACACTTTGAAGGGGGTATCTGTAGGCGTCAAAAATTGCCTATAGGTTCTATAGGCGTCTAAAAATACCTATAATTGTCCGTACACAGCTCGAGACGGAGAGAAGATGACGAACGTCGTTATCCGAGTCTAAGAGGATTATCTGACGTCGACAAGTACATGAACCGGAATGGCGAACCAATTGTGTCTCGTGCACTCACCGGCTGCCTCCAATTGGCCATCACGCTGGTTAGTTAGCTCGCGCGCGTCAGTCAGCTCCAAGTGACCAAACACGCTCGCTAGTCAGCTCGCGCACGTCGGTCAGATCCAAAGCGCCCGATGCGCTTGTCGGTCAGATCCAAATCGCCCGACGCGCTTGTCGGTCAGATCCAAAGCACTCGACATGCTTGTTGATCGGATCTAAAGCACCCGACGTACTTGTCGGTCAGATCCAAAGCACCCAACGCGCTTGTCGGTTAGTTCCAAGTACTATAAAGAAACTAACGAATGCATGAAGCGAGTTAACGACGCGTGCAAGTCAATAAGACGATCAAATACGCAAAACGGCAGAAAATACAAGTCCCAGAAAAATGGAAAACACCAAAAAGTTCATCAAAGGCCAAATTTCCCGCGCAAGCGCGGGTCGGTCACAACTGACCTGTGCCCGTGCTGGTCGGATGTAGCCGACCCGCGCCCCCCGCGGGTCACCAGTGCCCGTCGCACAGATTTTATCCCCAAACTTGTTTTTGATGGTTTTTAAATGATTTTCACAGGATTTATCCATTTCAGGGGTTCCCAACTGACTTGATATCATCCACAAATATGGTTAGACCATTATTAACTAAAGATAAGGTCAAATCACTCATTCTTATTCAAATACCTCCCACCGAAGCCTATAAATGCAGGCCTAGGGGCTCATTTTATGGGGGCGAAGATCAAGAGGGTAAAACGCTACCGAATTAGAGAGTGGAGCCATAAATTTACAGTGAGGGTTAGCAGATCTTAGCGAGTTCCTATGCATAAAGAGTGGAGTTCGAGAGATCTGAGACCCATCCCCTTCCCCTATTCCTCCGGATTTAAGCTTAGTCTTAATCTCGAGAAGAGCCGTAATCTCGCTTGGTCGGGATTATCACTACTGCGATTACTTCTTTCATGAAGTAAGAGCTTTGATTAACTTAATCTGTCAATCGGATCTGATCCGCGGAGATCCATGGATATTAACGTCCCCGACATAGGCGAAGTTCCCACACAAGTAGCGGATGATAAACGTCCATTGCGTTGTTTGACAAGAGTTATACTATTTTACATTTTTATTGTATAAGTCGATCTTATAAAAAGATCTACTTTTCTCGTTTATTTGAGTTTATTGTAATGACCAAAGTTGTAATAGATTCAAGGCAATGAAAACATTAACTTTTGACCCAAACAGGTCCCCACACGTGGTTTGAGATAGAGAGAAGATGATGAACATTGTTATTTGAGTCACAAAAGCTTATTTGATGTCAACAAGCGCATAAAGTGAGTCGACGGACCGTGTGAAGCAACGGTACTTCAGAGTAACCGAACACGAACTGGTCGGGAGCTATGCGTCGCTTACAAAAGATGAAGCACCCCTTGTGTCCTGTCTACTTCATATGTGATTCAACCAAGGGAGCTTATAGATCTCCTCGTTAGCTTTCTAACACATCTTGAACCATATAATTTCGAGTTTGGACGATCAAGATACGGTGGAAACGGACAGAATGCGCGGAACCAAGTTCAGGCCAAAGTTTGGCCAAGACACCAAATGGTATCTCGGCCAGAGCTTGGCCGAGACACCAAATGGTGTCTCAGCCAAAGCTTGGCCGAGACACCCACGGGTGTCCGCAGCTAAAAATATTGTTTTTGGTAGATTTAAGCTGTTTTTCGACCGTTAACCGTCTGTATTTGTTCTAACTGATAAAATATCATCCAAGAACATAGTTAAGTGGTTATAACTGAAGATAAGAGTGAATCAGTCATTCTTATCTGAAAACAGAGCTTCTAAAGCCTATAAATACAGCCCCAGGGTCTTCATTTTTTTGAGATCTGGAATTCTCGAGCGTTGGTGAAGCACTGCTGAACTGAAGACTGAAGGAGCACGAATTTTAAAAGAGAGGAGGAGATCGGATCGAGTTCGTCGGCATAAAGAAGAGGAGCTCGTTAGATCTACATGTCCCGGTCCTTTGCCTTGAGATTTTCCCGTTACGGTGATCTCGAGAAGAGTAATTATCTCGCTGTTGCAGAGATAATTGCTTCAACTTCTTGATTCCTTCGCGAATCGACGAAGCTCCGGATCTGATCTGATCGTTTGGTGGTCTACGGATATCGACATCCTCATCACAGGCCAAAATCTCACGCAAGCAGCGGGCGATAAACACCTGTTGCGCTGTTTGACGAGAGTTGTAGTTTTTTTCATTGTGTATGGGTCTTATAAAAGACTAATCTTTTTGTTTTTATTGTAATGTTTGAAGTTGTAATGAATACAGCAATGAATAAATCAACTTTCTCCCCAAACAAGTATATGATAATTTAAAAAATAATTCTTACCTCACCATTTGGTGATGTTAACACAAAATAGTGAGTAACCAGAAATGAGACATTGAACTTGCATATTATAGTCTAAAAAAATGTCATACTTTCAATTAATTTGATTTCATAAGATTGAGGGTTATGAGAAGAATTTGAAGGGGTATATAGTTTATGTATCATTAATTAATTGATTTGGTAAAATCGTGGGTTATAAGAAGAATTTGAAGGAGTATAGTTTATGTATATGTACGCACGTGTTTGATTTGAAGAGGTATGGTTTATATATGCATGTATATGTTTTATGTGTGCATGTATGTGCTATGGAGGGCATTTTGAGAGAAAAAATGCTTTACATCCAACAGTCTTTTATAATAGTATTAGATGGGTTTTCTACATCGATCTTACCTCCAATAAGCCAATCCGGCAGCCCTTGTCAGAGATGACAACAATTAATAAGGGCATGTCTTTAGAATCCTTCACCGAATTCTTAATATTCAAAATTGTGGAGCACGTGGAGTGGGGGCCACCCACGTTCACAAGTAAGAAAAAAATGCATGAAGTATCGCATTTGTGCATGCTGTCCTTTTTCGTGGCAAATTCGTGAGTAGGAAGTGTTTTGTTCAGCGGGTAAAGAGGCCCACCCGGCAGAGGCTTATAAATACATGTTGGTTCTTCCTAGGGTACAGAGAAAAAGTGGAGGAGGAAAAATCTGTGCGGCGTACAGGTGCAAGTACAAGCAGAGGAGAAAATTGTAGAGAAAAGTCTGTTGTGTGTTTTCTTGGGCTGCGTGCATCAGGAGAAACAGAGTTCTTTTTGGCTGTTTTGAGAGTTAGTTTGAGGGTTTAGATTGTGAGATTGTAAATCCTAGTTGTATTCTCTTCTTCTAATAGTAGATCTCCCCCCTCCTTACCCCGTGGACGTAGGCTATTTGCCAAACCACATAAAATAGTTTGTCTTGCTATGATTTGTAATAGCTTGTAGGTTCCCTCGACAAGTTAGTCCTAGAACTGATGAGAGGAAGAGCTGATATCTCACTTTGTTGATATATTTTACTTTAGGTTCTTGTTTCCTTTGTGAAACAGGGATTTAGTTGAGATCTACTCTCTTGTTGTGCTGCTGAAATACTGTCAAAATTTCCGTTGCGTACAACAAGTGGTATTAGAGCTTCAGGTTTGGCTTGAGGCCTGTTCGAAGGATTCAGTGAAGGATTCCTATCTGAAGAGTTAGATCGACAATATGGGAGAAGCAAGCACATCAGGTTTGTCTCTTACGAAGGCGATACAGAGTTTGAGCATCAATAACATGAAGATTGATGTTCCGAAGTTTGACAGCAAGATTAATTTTGGATTGTGGAGGTGTTAGGTAATGGGCATCTTGGATGCACAGAATATGAAGAAGACTCTTGAGTTACAAGAGAAACTCGAAGACATGGAGGACAAGGTTTGGAAGAAGATGAATAGTAGGGCTTGTGAAGTTATTCAGTCATGTTTGACGCTGGATCTTATTTATGACGTAATGAACGAGACGTCGGTGAAGAGCATGTGGGAAACACTCAATGAGAAGTATCTTACGAAGAGCATTGAGAATCGGTTTCACTTAAAGAAGAGGTTTTACCAATTCAAGATGAAGATGGGAGCTTCCATCAAGAAGCATGTCAACAATTTCACGAAGCTACTTTCAGATATGGCCAATGTGGATATCATGGTTGAGGATGAAGACAATGCGATGTTACTTTTGTGTTCGTTGCTCGAGGATGATTACGGTATGTTTGTTCTTACTATGATCAATAGAAGAACTACTGTTAGCTATAAGGAGGTGACCTCAGCTTTGGTGAATTATAAGTTGAGGAAGAGTGATAGTGAACCCTCCGAGAAGGTATCGGGAGATGCATTAGCAGTTCGAGGCTATGATCCAAACCATCGCTAGTTCAACCACTCAAAATTAAAGAATAGAGGTGGCCATAAGAGTATTGGTAGGAATCAATGTCGCTTTTGTAAAGAAGAGGGACATTGAAAGATCGATTGCCCAAAGTTGAAGGAAAAAACCGGGAAGAACAATGGGAAAGCTGTACAAGCTTCAGAAGTAAATGTTGCAAAAGCTATTGATGAACATTCAGAGTCAGATTCTTTAGGCTATTCATGCCCTGCACTACCATTGGTTTGCTATGTCGACTCCACGGAGTGGATGTTGGATTTAGGAGCCATATATCACATATGCCCTAGGAGAGATTGGTTCTCTAGCTTTGAGGAGCTGGAAAGAGTGGATGTCGTGCTTATGAAAAATGACCGCGTATGCCCTATTGATGGTATTGGTTCAGTCCGGATTAGGATGCATGATGGAGTGGTGAGGGAATTGAAAGAAGTGAGGTTCGTGCCGCAGTTGATGAAGAACATCATTTCTCTTGGTACTGTGGAGGTAGCTGGTTATTGGGTAACCTTAGAGGATGCTACAGCGAAGGTCACAAAGGGTTCTATGATGGTGATGCGAGAAGTCAGGAAAAACTTCTTATACTACTTGAAGGGTAAGATGGTTACAGAGGGTCTGGCAGCTTCTATCACTACATAGGAGGACACTACCACATTATGGCACATGAGACTAGGACACACAAGAGATAAGTCCTTGCAGTCATTGGCAAAATAGGGGTTATTGAAAGGTGTGAAGACCTACAAGATGGAGCTGTGTGAGCATTGTGTACTTGAAAAGAAGGCGAGAGTAAAGTTTGACACCGCTATTCACAATACTCAAGGTATATTAGACTATATTCACACAGACATTTGGGGCCCTTCCAAGCATACATCACTTGGTGAGGCCAACTATTTTGCCACTTTTATTGATGACTATTCCAGGAGGAATGGGGTATACCCTATGAAGCATAAACATGAGGTCCTGGATATTTTTGTGTAGTGGAAAAAGAAAGTGAAGCTGTAGACAGGTAGAAAGGTGAAGGCTCTACGTTCAGATAACGATGGAGAGTATAAGAGTGGTCTGTTTTTGTAGTTTTGCTGGGATCATGGTATTAGACGATACTTCACAGTTCGAGAGATACCACAACAGAATGGGGTGGCTGAGAGATTGAACCATACCTTGCTGGAGAAGGTGCGATGTATGATGACGCAGAGTGGATTGCCTAAATCCTTTTGGGCCGAGGCGTTGGTTTATGAGAGCCATCTCATGAATAGGTTGTTGTGCACTGCGATACAGAGGAAGACTCCGTTAGAGCGTTAGTCTGGTTCAGTAGCTAGTGACTATGAATCGCTTTGGATATTTGGGTATCCTGCTTATTATCATGTCAGTAATGGTAAATTGAATTCGAGGGCGAGGAAAACAGTCTTTGTTGGATTTAGAGATGGAGTTAAAGGCTTCAAGTTATGGGATCCACAGGACAAAAAGATAGTTATTAGCAGGGATGTCACATTTGATGAGGCGTACATGATGAAGCCTCAAGTTCCTCAGCAGGTAGAGGAAGAACAGATTCGAGAGATGTCGCAGCAGGTGGAGGTTGATGTGACTCTACTCACTCCAGAGAGCATTATATCCATCGAGGCTCCTACAGAGGTGACACTAGGAGGAGATGGGATGACAGCCGGGCAGATAGAGGATACAGTGGATTGTGAGACTCAGGAGAAGGGTCATGTTCAGGAGTCTATTGTAGCGAATAGACCTAGAAGGGTAATTCATTGGCCAGCTAGGTATAATAATGTCATGGTCACATATGCATTATCAGTGGAGGTTGTTGATGATATGGTTCCATCCACATTCGGTGAGACAAAGTCTAGCCCCGATTCGATCAGGTGGAGGGACTATGGAGGAGGAGATGCGGTCTCTTCAAAAGAACGATATTGGAGAACTTGTAAAGCTACCTAAGGGTAAGAAGGCTATTGGATGCAAGTAGGTATATGCAAAGAATGAGAGATCTTCTATTGGGGATATTCAGTTCAAAGCCAGATTGGTTGCCAAGGGATATGCACAGCTTGAGGGCATTAATTATAATGAGGTATTTTCACCTGTTGTAAAGCATTCGTTGATTAGGATTCTGTTGACATTGGTGGCACAGCTGGATTTGGATTTGGTCCAGATGGATGTTAAGATAGCCTTTCTACATGAAGATTTAGAAGAGGAGATCTACATGACACAACCTATGGGGTTCAAAACTACAGAAAAAGAAGATTTGGTTTGTAAGCTGAAGAAGTCTCTTTATGGATTAAAGTAATCGCCGCGACAATGGTACAAAAGATTTGGCGGCTTTATGATTGGCTGAGGGTACACGAGGAGCCATATGACCCATGTGTTTACATGCACAAGCTACAGCATGATGAGTACATATATTTGTTACTATATGTTAATGATATGCTTATTGCCTCCAGGAATTCTTCGGACTATTCGAAAGTTGAAAAAGGAGCTATCATCCGAGTTCGAGATGAAGGATCTTGGAGAAGCAAAGAAGATATTGGGTATGGAGATTGAGAGAGACAGGGTAAAGGGGAGATTGAAGCTTACACAAAAGAACTATTTGCAGAAGATGTTGAAGAAATTCAGCTTTGATAGTAATATAAAAATAGTTAGCACTCTATTGGCTCCCCACTTCAAGCTTTCA
Organism: Asparagus kiusianus; assembly: GCA_022839385.1. NCBI lineage: Eukaryota > Viridiplantae > Streptophyta > Magnoliopsida > Asparagales > Asparagaceae > Asparagus > Asparagus kiusianus. Next base: position 711,825 of record BQKN01000671.1, on the reverse strand, counting down.
GCTAGTATGCCATCTGTTTTAGTTGAGAACAGAGATTATATGTCGAAAGTCCCATATGCCAGTGCAGTAGGTAGCTTGATGTATGCGATGGTATGTGTACAAGGCCAGATTTGTCACAGGCCGTGAGCATGGTATCGAGGTACATGCATGACCCCGAGAAGGGTCATTGTGAGTCCGTGAAGTGGAATTTACGGTATATCAATGGTACCGTGGATGTTGGATTAATTTTTCAGAAGAATATGAAGACATGACATGATTGTATTGGTTATGTGGATTTAGATTATGCGGGGGGATCTTGACAATCATCGGTCTACTTTAGGATATGTGTTTACATTAGCAGGAGCACCGGTATGTTAGAGATATACACTTTAGTCCACAGTGGCTCTCTCTCTACTACAGAGACAGAGTATATAGTGGTGACTAAAGCTGTTAAGGAGGCTTTGTGGTTGCGTGGATTATTAGAAAACTTGGGGATTGCACGGGAGACCATTCGGGTATATAGTGATATCATGTCAGCTATCTATTTGGTGAAGAACCAGGTTTATCATGCCCGCACGAAGCACATCATATTAGATTCTACTTTGTTCGTGACGTTTTGGATGATGGAGACATTATATTAGAGAATGTCCACACGAAGGACCACCCTGCGGATATGTTGACCAAAGTTGTTTCAGGTGTTAAGCTTGGTCATTGTTTGGAGCTTTTGAACATTCTTCGATGTTGGCCATTTGTGTGAACTATGTGAGGCTTGATTCCTTGGGCAAGAGGATACATAGGCAGTCTTTATGATGCAGTCGGTTTGGATTAGTTGATTTTGATGGGGGTGAGATTGTTTGGACTCTCGTTCAGGTTCCCAACTTGTTGTGGATTGAATCCATTATCATGAATTGTTTCACGACGTACTGGACACAATAAGTGGGACATTTGGATGCTTTGGTGTCGGCTCAGTTTTAGGAAAACTTCATCGAGGTGGAGAATTATGGAGCACGTGGAGTAGGGCCACCCAGGTTCACGAGCAAGAAAAAAACACGTAAAGTTACGCGTTTGTGCACGCTGTCCTTTTTCGTGGCAAATTCGTGAGCAGGAAGTGTTTTGTTCAACGGATAAAGAGGCCCACCCGGTAGAGGCTTATAAATACATGTTGGTTCTTCCTAGGGTTTGGAGAAAAAGTGGAGGAGGAAAAATTTGTGCGGCGTGTTGGCCTCTTTGTTTTGATGATATTTAACAAACAATTTACTACTAATGTTGTTTGTCTAGTGTTTATGATTTTCTATTTATTGTAGACAAACAACGTGTTGGAGGATGGATGGAATCACGCATTCATGATCATATCCAATGAAGGTTGGCGGAATTGTGGAGTGAAACCATACAATTCAAGTTGAAGATCCAAGTTCAAGCTTCATCCGCAAGTGTACCAAGTCAAGCTTATTGAATATCAAGATCATAAGCTTGGGTATAATTAGTTTAGGAGTTTATATTATATGTGTTAAGTACTTTAAGCTCAATATCATATATACACACATTTTATTGGTTTCTATGTATATATATATAGTTATATATATACACATTTTGGCTTTTTGTTTATCCACAAACAAAGTTTTTACTAGCATATAAATAAATATTTATATTCATACATGTTTGTTTTTACGTGGATAAATCGGTTTGGTTTAATTTCATAGATATGAAACCAATATATATTCATATTCATACTCATATGTTTCATATTCTATTGTATTTGTTAAAATACTATATTCATTATTTATAGACTTCATAACAATAGTTTACATCTTTTATTAATTCCACAAAATTATTTTGTAATGTTTCAAAACATGGTTAAGCTAAAGTGTCAAAACTCATGTGTTTACATTCATGTTTTGGACTATTTTGCAAAATAATGATATTTTTCACTTGGGAGGTCCTTTCTAAAAACCAATTTTTGTAGCATGTGTATTATCATGTCTACAATCATTTCCCAAAGTTTTACATTTTTTTAAATTTGTTTGATATTTTTAAACAGGGTTTTAAAATCAGAAAACTGTTTCAAACCTGTCATATTGCATATATCTGTTTGCGGTCCACCGCCACGGTTGACCACCTTTCAGTCCAGAGACTCAGCATGATTTTTAGAGGCTTGCGGTCGACCGTGACGGTCGACCGTATGTAGTCCAGAGAATTTCACGGTCGACCGTCACGGTCGACCGTATGCTTTTCTAAGGCCCAATTTTGCCTTTTTGCTGCTCGCGGTCGACCGTGCATTTTCCACGGTCGACCGTCGCACTGTCTTTTCATACACCAATGGCTATTTTCCGTAGCTATTTTTGTGGGGTTTTTGGTCTTTTGTTTGGGATTTTTGCTATTGGTTTCTCTTCCTATATAAACCCCTCAAACCCCCTTCTACCAGCAACAACCATGAGAATGTTTTAAAACAAGTTTAACAAGGGTTTTAAAGTTTGTTTTGTGTGTTTTAAAAGAGTTTGGTTTGTGAAGACTGTTTCACAAGTAGAGGAGATCATCTATATTGTTTGGGCTTTATCTTAATCCATCTCTCCATCTTGTTTTTCAGAGAAGAATTTCTAAACTCATATCTAGCTTTACATTTACATATTTGTTTGATTATCTTTCTTTAAAGCTAGTTTTTACATTGAGTTTAGATTTAATAAATCTTATTTTTACACACACCCATATTTAGCTTATAGTATTTACATATATAGTATAATTGGGGTTGTGAGAGTTTGTAACATTGATTTGTGCTTAATTGAGTTCTCATCCATTATAGAGAACAACTATTGTCGTATTCGTGCTTAATTGTGAGTATGATCACGTGGAGATCAATTGTGTAGTTATGAAGTTTTCGGTTAGCTAGAAAACCGAGTGTGAGTGTTTGTGAACATTGATCGGTGAGCATTAAAAACCGACATTGTGAGGTGTAAACGTTATTCGGGTGAGCGTAGAAAACCCGGTTGTGTTAGTGAATTTCTCCCCGGGAGTGGGGAGCGGAGACGTAGGACGGAAGGTCCAAACTCCGTGATCATATCGTGTGTTTGAGTTTTGCTTTGGCGCACTTCTCTTATGTTTATATTCCTTATCATCATTGTCCATTGCTCATTATTTATATCATCCACTATCTTGTTTATTTTGTTTATGTATATCACTTATCCTAGCTTACATATCTTGTTGTATTTTATACTTGCTAGGATAACTTGTTAATTAGTTTTAATTGGCATAAAATCGGATTAGATTAGCATAAGACCCTAATCACCCCCCCCCCCTCTAGGGTCTAACACGGTGTACAGGTGCAAATACAAGCAGAGGAGAAAATTACAGAGAAAAGTCTGTTGTGTGTTTTCTTGGGCTGCGTGCATCAGGAGAAACAGAGTTCTTTTTGGCTGTTTTGAGAGTTTTGAGAGTTGGTTTGAGGGTTTAGATTATAAGATTGTAAACCCTAGTTGTATTCTCTTCCTCTAATAGTAGATCTCCCCCCTCCTTACCCCGTGGATGTAGGTTATTTGCCGAACCACGTAAAATAGTTTGTCTTGCTGTAATTTGTAATAGCTTGTAGGTTCCCTCGACAAGTCAGTCCTAGAACTGATGAGAGGAAGAGCTGATATCTCACTTTGTTGAGATATATTGCTTTTGGTTCTTATTTTCTTTGTGAAACAGGGATTTAGTTGAGATCTACTCTCTTGTTGTGCTGCCGAAGTGCTGCCGAAATTTCCGTTGCGTACAACAGAAATAGCTTCCTTCAATGTCTCATAGTTCACAAGACTTCCTACCTGCAATAAGCACACGTACAATCATCCAATCTGTCACTTATGCTACTACAACCACATAATCAGATAAGTGTGTTACTGGGCAAGAGAGATACCCTATGAGATATCTTAATATTTTTCAGTTGACTTTGAACCATGGGGTTGACTATGCTATTTCTATCAGTGATGGAAGCTTCAGATAGAATTTCCTTTGAAAGTAATCATCAAGAGAAACTTTAGCCTTATGCTCAGGTTTATCTAAGACAGATCTATTGGAGAAAAAAGCACACAAGAGTACTTCAAGAAGAATGCTTACTGGGAATAGAAATTAATGGACTGAATTTTCTTAATGGATGCCAAGAAACTTATTTATGAGAAAATAGTAAACCACACAGGAAATGGGAGTTATCAACTTAATAACAAAAAGCATTCTAGTTGATAGAACAGATGATAGGTGAAGATATTTCAAACATCATAAGACTGCAATAGTGCATTTCATAGAAAACCAGAAAATTACTGAGCTCTTAACTATAGTATCTAGATATGGGGTTTATAAGAAATCTTTTGCACTCAAATCCTCAAATTGTAAAAAACTTGAGAGGCACCTCAAAACATGCTATTGTCATGGCATTTAACCAAGTTATAGGATCTGACATATGGTTGAGAGAACACAATGAACTGCAATCTGGTTTCTGTTACAAAAGTATATGTTATGCATGCTCCAAATTTTGAAGAGGCAGTTTGTTAATCTAATAGGATGGGATAAGTTTTAAAGTAAATTTGTGGAGGAAGGGTCAGTTTTAACTTGTATCTGGCTATAACTTGTCACAACAATGTAATATCTAAACTCCAGTACGGACAAATTTTACTGTAAGGCCCCATATCTATCTAATACCTTCCATAAACTTGGATTGTGTATCTTGAAGACACCAGAGCATAAATCACTGTCAAAATCCTTATACTTCTTGGCACAACTTACTGTAAGGTTCATGGTTGTTATTTGTCATATGTTTTGTGCCACTTTTATTTTTCTTGGTTGAAACTTAAAAGTTTCTTTATTATGTGTTTGTTGTTCATAGTCATTATTTTGTTACTTCATTTAGGTTTCATGAAGAATGCTTCCATTGTGTTCACTTTAAAACTTATATCATTCTCATTCTTTATCTACGGGTTTCCTTGGGCTGTGGCACTTATTGGGAATGCATCTCAATAATTTTTTGCTGATATGACGCACAACTATTATCTTCGTACATATGTTCCTTGAACTGCATATTCCTCCACAGTGCACTGTGAAATGTCAGTCATTTGTCAATATAGAAGTACTGTTAAGTAGATGAATGCCGTCATTCTTTTTTATCTACAAGCGTAAACAAAATTTGAACAATGGTCAGTGAGAAATCTGGGAGGTTTATATAATCTTTGCCTTCATGTATATGTATACTCAATACATTGTACTTCTCGCTTAGGTTAACATATATCTTATCTCTTCACATAACAGTAGAGGAGCCATAATATCTGTGACTACAAATATAGTAGCTGGAACTTCTAACCTTGAATTATATGAAACAACTAGAAAGATATCATGTGCTGAAGTATATATCCTATCTTTTTGTTAGTGAAATCCTCGGATAGCAGCAGTAGGCCCTCATGCTAGGGGATGCATATTGTATATGTTATTTCATACAGTAATTCAAGAATTAAGAAAAAAATTAACAGATCAAAAATTTGAAAATATAGAAGAGCCAAACTGTGAAGTTGAGAATGTAATTAAGTTTGATGCCTCCGCTGAGTGCGAGAACGCAGCAGAAAATGAGAAGGGGAAAAAAGTGAAATTCAAAACCTGGAAACTCGTTTTGTTTGATGTTGAAGAAGGCAAAGAAAAAAGTGGTTACAAGGAAAGTGTCTAAAAATGGAACTTCTCGTGATTTAGGATGGTAATCCCAGCTGGTAAAACTCGCTGCAGTTTGTCGGAGAAAAAAGTTTTGATGTAGGGTCCTCTATAAAAATCATATGAGGAGGAAGCAGATCATGACAATTGTGTAGCACAAATTTTAAGGTCGGTATGTGAAATGGTCTTGTAGTCTTCTTTATTATGTGTTTGCTACCAAAAATTGATGTGCTATTAAATTATTTTTTTCAGCTATCATGTTTTAAATGGTCAATTTAGCGTCCATGATGATGGTAGTGATGATAAGAGTACTTCTAAACATAAAAGAAGACAAACATCAAAAGTTTGAGATCACTTTACAAAATTACCTACCGATAATGATGAGAAAACTAAAGTTTAATGTAATATGTGTAATCATATTTATGTGTCCAACAGGTGGAATTCTACATTTTTAATGTTGGAGAGTGTTCTGAACGTTTGTCGGGCATTTGAGCACTTGGAGTTGATTGATCCAAATTTTACTTTTTTGCCATCAAGTGAAGAATGGGTAAAGGTTGAAAAAATTGTAAAGTTTTTAAAAACATTTTTATGAAGTATCCACTCTTTTTTCTAGAAGTAAACATCCAACTGCCAACTTATATTTTGGTAGAGTGTTTAAGATTCAAAAATACATAAAGGAGGAGATGAAAAGTGATGATTAAGATATAAAATCCATAGCAAATGATACAAAAAAATAAAATTTTGATAAATATTGGGAATGTTACGGTGTTATTTTGTCATTTGTGGTCATTTGGACCCCAATACAATGTAAAGTATGTAGAGTTTTGTTTTGAGAAATTAGGAGTTAGTTCTCATTATGTGTTGACTATCATAGAGAAACTGAGAAGTCTTTACAAAGAATATGAGCAAACATCTCTAGGTACATCTGTAGCTAAGAGTAGTGATGAAGAGCACTTTGGAGATGTTCCTAATGAAGAGATGGTTGAGTTTGAACAGATTGAGAGTCAACTATATTCAGTTAGTGGGCCCAAGTCTCAGTTAGAAGTGTATCTAGATGAAAAATGATCGTTTGAATGTTCTCGAGTATATTGAGTATTTCTATTACTTCGGTGGCCTCTGAATCAGCTTTCAGCATTGCGAGTCGTGTGCTTGACAAGTATCGAAATCGTCTTCTTCTAGAGAATGCTGAAGCTCAAATTTGTATTGATTCTTGGTTAGACGAATTTCCTTATGAGTTGCCTTCTTATTTTTTTTCTTTATTGATTTTTTGTATTGTTGTGGACTACATATTAATATTTTACCACAGAATATTAATATTATTTTTTCTTATTAAATACAGCTCTAGCAGACATTGAAGAAGGAAATTTATTAGCACATTGTAGGCGTCAAAAATCACCTATAGGTCCCCACACGGGGCTCGAGACAAAGAAAAGATGATAAACGTCGCTATCTGAGTCATAGAAGCTCATTTGATGATGACAAGCACATGAAGTGAGTCAACGAACCATGCAAAGCAACGGAACTTTGGAATAACGAAAACACGAATAGATCGGGAGCTACGCGTCGCTTACAAAAGACGAAGCGCACCTTGTGTCCTGTTTACTCAACATATGATTCAATGATGGAAGCTCGTAGATCTCCTCGTCGACTTTCCGACACATTTTTGATCGTGTAATTCTGAGTTCGGATGACGAAGATACGACGAAAACGGACAGAACGCACGGAATAATGCTCTAGGCCTCAGCGAGACACCCATAGGTGTCTCGACCAAAGCTTGGCTGAGACACCAAGAGGTGTCTCGGCCAAGCCTTAGCCGAGACACCCATAGGTGTCCACGGCTATGAAAATGGTTTTTGGCAGATTTAAGCAGTTTTTTGACCGTCAACCGCCTGGATTTATTCCAACTGATAAAATATCATCCAAGAACGTGGTTAAGTGGTTATAACTGAAGATAAGAGTGAATCGATCATTCTTATCTAAAAATAGAGGTCCCAAAGCCTATAAATACAGCCCCAGGGCCTTTATTTTTTTAGATTTGTATTTCTCGAGCATTTTTGCTAAATTAAACACTGAAGAAGCACGAATTTTAAAAGAGAGGAGGAGATCGGATCGAGTTCTTCAGCATAAAGAAGAGGAGTTCGTCAGATCCACGGTTCTCAGTTCCTTCCCTTGAGATTGCCCTATTGTGATGATCTCGAGAAGAGTGATTATCTCGCTATTGTCGAGATAATTACTTTGGTTTCTCGATTCCTTCGCGAATCAACGAAGCTTCGGATATGATCTGATCGTTTGGTGGTCCATGGATATCAACATCCTCATCACAGGCCAAGATCTCATGCAAGCAGCGGAGGATAAACATTTTCATTATGTAAACGGAGGATAAACGGAGGATCAACATCCCCATTGTGTTTGTTTTGACGAGAGTTGTAATTTTTCGTTTTCATTGTGTAAAAGTCTTATAAAAAGACTATCTTTTTGTTTTTATTATAACGACTAAAGTTGTAATGAATACCTCAATGAAGAAGTCAACTTTTTCCCTAAACAAGCTGGTAACCACAGTGGAAGCCAACAGCTTCGCTACTGAAGCTGTCGTGCCGTAACCAGCGATCAAGATCCGGTGAACGAAGAGGCCGAATACGAATTTGACCAGCAAAAGTTTGAGGAGTACGTCTCCTCCTCCTCCTCCAGGTCCGCCTCTCTTCACAAGTGCAGGAAGGCCTCCTCCTCCCGAAATATCAGCTGGTCTTCAGATCTGAATACCCAAGAAGGCAATCTCTGTCACAGTTGCACCTCGCAACGATCCGTCGGCATTCGATGTAGCCAAAGCTGTAGATCCGGACACCTTATCAAAGAGGGCTCATTAAAGGCGCCGCCAACGTCTCGCCCGCCAATTGGCTAAGGATTTAGAGCAAGTGGACGGACTTCACTATCAAGCGGATCTAGAGTTCAAAAAGCGCCAAGTGGCTAAGTTGTTGCCACAACAAGCATAAGGGTCCTCCTCCCAACTGTCAACTAACAAATGGGTTTGTGTCAAACAAACCCGTTCTACTCTCGAAGAGCGTATCCAGAAACGTCACGCACTACTTACGCACGCATGGATTCTCGTACAAGAAGCACAGAAATTTTAGCAGGAGGAGATGGTCAAGAAACCACCAAGATCTAAGCAGGTTTGGGTGCTGAAGGCCAAAATAGCACCTCTAACCGACAAGAGACACCCGTCATGTCTCTCGCTCGATTCCAGATCCGAGGCTGCTCCCCAGCCTTCGTCAACTTCAGATCCCGCTCCTACTACTCCTGCACCTCCAGTGAAGCCCTACGACAGCGTGGATCTCTCCAAATCCATAATTCCGTTGAAGGATCGCCTGGGTCATCTACATGAAGATCGAAATAGATTTATGGTCAAAGAATGATTAGGCATGGTGAATGAACCCCGAGCAACTCATCGAGCTAGGGATCGTACTCTCCCTTGCAACAAGTCTGAGCCTTCTCGTAAGGAGAAAACTCCTATAACTGATCGCCTCAGACTACATGTCGAAGTCCAAGATCCCGTTGAGGTCCCATGCTTATGAAGGCATAGCTCAAAACGTGCGACTCTTGAGAATGCCAACAAGGTGACGAATCCTCGGAAAGAAACATGTTCGTCAGACAACGACGTTATACCTGAGAAGTCATTCCAACACACGATAGATTGCTTTGGCCATCATGCCGATGAGTTGTACTATCAGGCTGGGGGTACAAACCGATCTCGAAAGAGAGATACCCCGGAGACGGACTTTTATTGTCCGTGCGTCAAACTCATCACGTGTAGCTGCCCCAAGACTGCTCCACAGAGGGTCTCGGTATTCCAAAGACTTTCCTCTGAAGCGTCAAAAACTAAGCCAAGGTATTTTCGTAGAAAAAGATCAGCTGCACAAGATGACGAACTTCCAAAAGTCATAATTAACATGGCTGATAGAGGAAAGTCAACTTGACCTTCTAGTTCTGACCCGTTCATATCGCATCATCTAACTCGATTGCGATCGGGAACCATTAGGCAAAGGGATTATCAGAGAATACAGAGGGGATTATCCTTGGATGGTGAAGCATCAGATGCTAACTCTGCAATCACTTCTGACAAAATGGTATCCAGTCCAGGATAATCTTACAAAGTGTTTATGGTCAACACCGAGTAAATGGCCAAAATCATCGAGGATGTCTTGGCTAAGCAAAAAAGAGAACTTCAAGTTTAAAATGGAAATGGATATGATGCGGATAAGGGAAGAGCATGACCAACAATTCCGAGCTTTGTCAAATCAGCTAGGTGAATCCGGTCATCGCAACAATGTTAGTCAAGCAGCTAGCGATTCAGACATGGATGAATACATCAATGCTGATGACCCTCCCATTAACCAAAATACTGAGGGTAGCCTCACTGAGAATAACAACGTCGAGGGTGGTCCTACCAATGATGACAACACTGGGGTAGGCCCCATTGTTCATCCTCAAAATCGACCAAGGAAGGATATGAGCGAGGATGAAAAGATGAAAGACCTCAAGAGCAAAATCAACGCACTGATGTCTGCTCAGAAGGTAAAGAAGACCGGCATTCTGTGTCCCTACCCGAGAGAGTGAGAGTCGATCCCGTATCCGGCAAAGTTCAACATGATCAACTTCACGCCGTTCGATAGGAAGGGCTCACCCACTCAACATATGATCTACTTTAAGTCCTACTTGGGCATGATCTCTGACAATGAAGCCTTGATGGTTCGGTCATTCGTTGGCACCCTTCATGGGCCTGCCTTCGACTGGTACCGTCGTCTTAATTCTGGAAGCATCAACAGCTAGGACAACCTGGAGAACCTGTTCCTCGCTCACTTCTTTGATAATGATGCTGAAGTGTCAATAAGGACACTCTTCGATGAGAAATGGGAAGACGACGAGACGGTCAATGACTTCGTCAAGCGCTTCTGGAATAAGGCGATGAACTGCCAAGATCCGATCACAGAGGATTTTATCCTCCAAACATACCACAACAACCTCTCTTTGGACGTGTTGGAAGTTATGGAAGTAGTATCATCCAACACCTGGAAATAGTTGAAAGTGCACGGAGAGCAGGGAGAAGCCAACTGACGGCTAACCCTACAAATTCAAGCTTCGTCTCCCATGGTAAAGGGAAGTTCCCTACAGCTGCTGTTGATGTTGATACTAATCAGACGTCACAACAGCAATCCCAGGGATAGAAAAAGACTTTAGGTCCGAGACTCTAAAAAGAGAACTCCTTCAAGGATGAAGACGTTCCAGCTATTTTCGAATCCCTCATTGAGAACAACAAGATCAATCTATCACCTATCGCAAATCAGGAGGAAGCTGACAATACTGCGGATCTAAAATACTGTGCGTATTACAAGAGGATCATTCATCCCACCAAGGCTTGCTTCGCTCTCAAAAATAGCATCCAAACTCTGGTTGAAGCTAGCGTCATAACGCTAAATTAAGCCGAATGAAGACTCCGATAAGTATAAGAGTATAAACTGCTCCTTCCTATACTGCAAAGAGTATACGAGTATAAATTGCTTCTCAATACTCTAATAGGTATATGAGTCTAAATTGTTTCCTTTCTTTCACCGGAAGTTCTTGAAGAGTGTCATGTTTGGTATTCTTAAGGATAACCCGATCATCCAACTAAGTACAATGTTAAACCTGGTTTTACAAAGAAAGCTGGGGGGTGGATAATTTATGTAATGGGGAGTTCCCGGAAGAATGTTACATGTAATATTCTTAGGGATAACCTAGTCACTATAAGAAGGTGATGAATAAGAAACTCCCATATAAACTCTCGCTACGTCGGTGCACTCAACACTCCCATTGTTAGAGTCCGAACATAGTACTCGGAATTTTAGTCTCCTGATCATTGACAATTGTCAAACCCCTTCATGTTAAGTATTTGTCACTTAACACCAGGGACTCTCTTCGAGTGATTTGTACGAATTAACACTCCCATTGTAATTTGTACTCCCACTCTCACTGTTCATTTGGTCAAATCTTCCTATAGTTAGGACCACAACCAAAGCCAAAATCTCCTCTCGATTCCTTCCATGAACGAGAGGTCAACTTTCAAATCGAGTGATTAAACTTTCCTACAGTTATGGTCACCTCAAACTCTCGCTTGATCAAACCTTCCTACACTTAGGGCCAAAACTATAATTCACTCTCGATAAACGAGAAATTTACCTTTAGTTCGATAATCAAACCTTCTGACGGTTAGGATTATCTGAATCTTTTCGATTCTCGGAGTGGAGATCCCATTCTTAGTTTTACTCTTCAGATTCTTAAGGGGGAGATCCCACTTCGAGTCTCCTTTGCAACTAAAGATAGAATATAAAATTCTTGTTTTTCAGCTTTGGGAGATAGAATATTAAATTCTTCCTCTCCCGCATCAGGTTTGTCTTTTCCCCAAGAGAAGACATAATCTTTTAACATTACAACATCATAATCCATGCCTTACACGTATGGGGAATTTTATCCTGAATCCTAAGTAAGGATAAGTCAGCGCCTAACACGCGTTGCCAGTTTAGTCTTTCACCAATTGAAAAAGACATCAGAATCCAAGTCTGGAGAAGTTTATCCCAAAGCCTAAGTAGGGATAAGTTAGCGTCTAACATACGTTGCCGGTTAGTCTTTGACCATAAAAAGGACAAAAGTCCACATATTCGACATTATGGCAGGCCGTTATTAATAACGTCAAAATCCGCGCCTTACACACGCGGGGAACTTTATCTCGACTCCTAAATAGAGATAAGCCTGCGCCTAACACGCGTTACCGGTTTAGTCTTTCACCGATTAAAAAAGAAACCAGAATCCAAACCTGGAGATTTTTATCCCGAAGCCTAAGTAGGGATAAGTCAGCGCCTAACACGCGTTGCCGGTTAGTCCTTGACCGTAAAAAAGATAAAAACCCACATATTTGACATTGTGATAGGCGGTTATTAATAACACTAAAATCTATGCCTTACACACGCGGGGAACTTTATTTCGACTCCTAAATAGAGATAAGCCTACGCCTAATACGCGTTGCCGGTTTAGTCTTTCACCGATTGAAAAAGACACCAGAATCCAAGTTTAGGGAATTTTATTCTAAAGCCTAAGTAGGGATAAGTCAACGCCTTACACGCGTTACCGATTTAGTCTTTCATCAATTAAAAATGATACCAGAATCCAAGTCTGGGGAATTTTATCCTGAAGCCTAAGTAGGGATAAGTCAACGTCTAACACAATTTGCCGGTTTAGTCTTTCGCCGATTGAAAAAGACACCAGAATCCAAGTCTAGGGAATTTTATCCCGAAGCCTAAATAGGGATAAGTCAACGCCTAACACGCATTGCCGGTTTAGTCTTTCACCAATTGAAGAAGACACCAGAATCCAAGTCTGGGGATTTTTATCCCGAAGCCTAAATAGGGATAAGTCAGCACCTAACACGCGTTACCAGTTAGTCTATTCCCATGAGAAAGACGAAGTCTATGTATCTAATATCGTAGCACTAAAAGAGTTAACTCTTTTAGCACAACGTTACGTGCAGAACAGATTTAAACAATCTATGCGCTAGCCCAACTCAAACGGTAGTCGGTAAAGGCTAATCAAACCCGTTGATGGCTGAGGATTTGCTAAAAATCCTATAAATACAAGAGTCATTAACATATCAGCTTCATTAGTTGGTCTCATGACTTGAGCATCCAACAACTTCAGGATAAGATCCATTTATACAGATGAATCAGCTTTAACAGGTGGTCCTGCAGCCCCAACATTTGGGACCACCCTGCTCTAATACCTTAAGAGCTTAAACTGTGTATACTCCAACAATCGTATGAGTATAAACTATGTCAACGGTGATCGATGTGAAACCTAAGGTCAACGCCGGTCAACGCATAGCCCAAGGTCGACGTCGGTCAACGCGTAACCCTAGGTCAATGCCAGTCAACGTGTTATGATAAAAACTCAACGTCGGGCGATCCGAAACCCTAAGGTCAACGCCAGTCAATGCGTAACCCTAGGCCAATACCAGTCAATGCGTTGTGATGAAGAGTTAACGTCGGGCTATCCGAAACTCTAATGGCAATGCCAGTCAACGCGTAACCCAAAGTCAATGCTGGTCAACACGCTGCGATGAAAGTCTACGCCTGGCAATCCGAAACCATAAAGTCAATGTCATTCAACGCGTAGCCCAAAGTTAATCAGTTCTAATTTAACTCGATGACACGAGCCAAAATCAACTCACCAGTTTTTGATTCGAGACTTCAACGACGGCCAGACGATAAACGCAGCGCCGGAAGAATTTTAGCTATTCGTTAAAATATTGAATAGACTAAAAATTGAGGGAGTCAAGAGTCAGAGCTAACTATAAGTATTTTTACACCGATTGAAGGTTGTGCTGATCACATCCAAAGTATTTCAGGCTCCTCTATAAAAGAAATGAGACTGAAACACTTTCGAGGGGGTTTTAGGCGTCAAAAATCACCTATATTCCCCGCACGTGATTTGAGATAAAGAGAAGATGATAAACGTTGCTATCCGAGTCACAGAAGCTCATTTGATGACGACAAGCACATGAAGTAAGTCAACAAACCATGCAAAGTAACGAAACTTCGGAATAACGGAAACATGAATGGATCAGGAGCTACGCGTCACTTACGAAAGACGAAGCGTCCCTTGTGTTCTGTTTAATCCACATATGGTTCAATCATGGAAGCTCGTAGATCTCCTCATTAACTTTTCGATGCATTTTGGATCGCATGATGCCGAGTTTGGATGACAAAGATACGACAAAAACGGACAGAACGTACGGAACAATGCTCCAGGCCTCAACGAGACACCCATAGGTGTCTCGGCCAAAGCTTGGCCGAGACACCAAGAGGTGTCTCTCCCAAAGCTCGGCTGAGACACCAAGAGGTGTCTCGGCCAAGCCTTGGCCGAGACACCAACGGGTGTCCGCAACCCTAAAAACGGTTTTTGGCAGATTTAAGTTGTTTTTCGACCGTTAACCGTCTGGATTTATTTTAACTGATAAAATATCATTCAAGAACGTGGTTAAGTGGTTACAACTAAAGATAAGAGTGAATCGATCGTTCTTATCCGAAAACAGGGGTCCCAAAGCCTATAAATACAGCCTCAGGGCCTTCATTTTTTCAGATCTGGAATTCTCGAGCGTTGACAAAGCCACGCTGAATTGAAGAATGAAGGAGCATGAATTTCAGAAGAGAAGAGAAGATCGGATCAAGTTCTTCAGCATAAAAAAGAGGAGTTCGTCAGATCCACAGTTCCCAGTTCCTTCTCTTGAGATTGTCCCATTGCGGTGATCTCGAGAAGAGTGATTATCTCACTGTTGCCAATATACTTACTTCGGTTTCTCGATTTCTTCATGAATCAACGAAGCTTCGGATCTGATCTGATTATTTGGTGGTCCACGGATATCAACCCCGTCACAAGCTAAGATCCCACGTAAGTAGCGGATGATAAACGTCCGTTGTGTTTGTTTTGACGAGAGTTGTAATTTTTTGTTCTCATTGTGTAAGAGTCTTATAAAAAGACTATCCTTTTGTTTGTATTATAACGACTAAAGTTATAATGAATACCTCAATGAAGAAGTCAACTTTCTCCCCAAACATACATTTACTTTATCTAACATTTATCATAGTAGCATACTTAATTGCTTTTTTGTAGTTATTTTTGTTTCTTTATATATCAATGGTTGTTTGCTTGTTCTTTCGGGGTACAGGAGGTGTTACAATCAAGAAAACTAATCTTGCTTTGATCTTCGGCATTTATGATGAGCCAGTTGACTCCTGGGCAGTGCAATATGATTGTTGAGAGGTTTGGTGATTATCTTAATGAACAGGGATTTTAGGTTTGCTGTGTTCCCTTTTTCTAGTCAGGTATGGTGTGGTCCCTTGCATTGCAATGCTTGAAATGAATAATTGTCAGTTCAACAATTATGTGGACTCTCGTGAGTGGTTTGATGTTTGGTTAATGTGTTTGTTATGATCTCTATCCCATCCAAATTTTGTCTGTATTTTTCCTTTGATTGGGGTTATTGTGGCATTTTAAGGCGAGTTGTGATAATAATTCAGATGGGTTTTGTACATGACTTTGTGGAAGCTGTTGAGCAGTGTATCGCAAAGTTTGTGTCAATGTGATTTGTATAATGTTCTCATGTGATATATTTTTGTATTTATTAGAATTTTATCACAAACCTAGCACTAGGTCATGAGTAGCTATTACTGGTTTTAGTTCATGAAGTTTGGATTAAACTCTATATTTTTGTTCCTTACTGTAAGTATATATGTTACACAGAGCCTAATATTATGTATTACATTATCTGTATATTTTCTAATAGAATTCCTCTGACTCATTTGTTGAATAAGAATCCTATTTCTAGTTTCTAATTCTCGAATGATTCTATTTGGGAAAAACTCCTAAAATTTTTGCACAAAAAACCCTCAAAAGGTTGTAAACCCCCACTCCCCCCCCCCCCCCACCCCCCCACAAAAAAAAGTTTGCAAAAAATACTCAAAAAGTTCGCAAAAGGCCCTTAAAAAGTTTGCAAAGATCCCCTAAAAAAACCCCAAATGTTTACAAAAAGCCCCAAACTTTTGCAAAAAACCCCAATAGTTCATAAAAAGCCCCTTAAAAGTTTATAAAAAACACCCCAAAAGTATTATTATATATAGCTACTATAGTTAAATGGGCAAATGGGTGGCCCGTTTATTAAATGGGTGAGGAAAACCGTGCCTATTTAGAAAATATTAAATTGGTCATAAATAAGTAAATGGGCAAAACATACACAACCATTTATAGCTCGCCCATTTAATACCCAAACTCACCCATTTAACACCCCTAGACCTGATTCTTCCATCGGTTGTTTTGAGAGTTGAGTGCTTCTCCTAAAAACAATAGCAAACTGTTGGAAGGCAATGAACCTTAACGCTCCAATGACCCTCCAACGCTTGAGTTAGTGACTCGGAGAATAAGGTGGGAAGCTAACTAAAATGAGAATGAAATTGGACTTATTTCTCTTATCAAGATTGCCTCTTCTTATAGTAACTCGTAGGGGTAGATTGGAGAGAGGGAAATCCACATGACATCATCTGGTTGCCAATATGAGATGTGATGATGCATACACCATAACTGAATTGTTTATGTGGCCCTCTTTTATTGACCGAGCTTGTTATAATGGCATGAGAGGATATGATGAGAATATTTTTGATGATTGCGTTCATGTCCTCGCGTGAGTTAGTTAGGACATGCTAACTCACTTGAGAGGAGATATGATTTTATCTTTTGGCAGACCAAGTGCCAAGCAGGACCCATATCGTGATGTTTTGTGTGGTCTAGGACCAAGCCAGTGAGGACTGACCTCAAGCAAAGGATGAGCAGCCAAGTGTTGCTTCCTGACTGTTCCATTCTTGTCTGATCTCTTGTTTGGCATGTGGCATCTGTTAGACCCTAGATGGGGTGATTAGGGTCTTATACTAATCTAATTCGATTTTATGCCAATTAAGAGTAATTAATAAGTTATCCTAGCAAGTATGAAATACAACAAAATATATGAGCTAGGATAAGCAATATGAACAAAGGTAAATATCCTAAAAATGGATATACTATGAGATATATGCAAGGATATATAATTAACACAATGGTAAACAATCTAAACTAGATAGTGGGCAATATAATCAACAAGCATATACAAAGGCGATATAAGATATGAACATAAAAATAAGTGCGTCAATGTAATCACAAACAAACGATATGATTACGATGTTCGGTCCCCACGACCTACGTCTTTGCTCCTCACCTCGAGGAGATCTCCACTATCACAACCGGGTTTTCTACGTTTACCCGAACAATGTTTACACCTCACAATATGATTTTTTTAGTTTACCAAAACTCTACAATTTACACACTCTTGCAATCCCACTCTACACCCTCTCAAGTGTTGAACTAGACGTGTCTCCCTCAAGTACTCGGATACAACATCTCCCTAGGTTCGTCAACCGACGCCACTCCTCTTGGGACGATCCCCAACTCTCGCTACACACTTCTCTCGGTGTACAAGTGTATTACAAAGTGATCCTCACAATAAGCACAATTATAATAAATGATTGTCCTCTAATATGGATGAGAACATAATGAAAGCTCACACTCAATTGTTACAACCCCACAACCCAAATTATACTATGAATGTAAATACAATAAGCTTAATGTGGGTGTGTGTAAACAATGAGTAAAATCAAATCTAACTCAAATAGCAAACTAGCAATAATAAGAATATAAAAATTAATAATAATATTGCTAGAGAAAAGAGTTACAAAACTTCTTTATAAACACAAAGAGAGGATGAAAAGATATTAAAGATGAACTCCTCAACAGATAATGCAAGCTCCTCTTAGTAAAAGCAAACCCCAAACTAAACAAACTGTAAAACCCTCTTAAACTTGTTTAAAACTTTCTCCAATTCCTATTGGTAAAAGAGGGGTTGAGGGGTTTTTATAGGAAGAGAAACCAACAGCCAACACCCCAAACAAAACAACAAAAATCCCAGAAAATCAGGAATACGAATCTGTACAAAAAGAGTTGTTGGGGTGAACGGTGGTCGACCGTGAAATTCTCGCGGTCGACCGCGAGCCACTTTCGAAACTCAAAAAATTTCTAAAAACTTTGGTGGTCGACCATGACGGTCGATCGTGGGAATTTTTGAGCTGACGGTCGACCATGGCGGTCGACCGCGAAAGTCTCGGTTGGCTCCGCAGGAAAAATCAAAGGCGCGGTCGACCGTGGCGGTCGACCGTAAACTGATATAAAATTTGAAAGTAAAATGCTGATTTTAAAACTTTGTTTAAAATATAAAATAAATTTAGAAAAATGTAAAACTTTGGAAAATAATTGTAAACATGATAATACACATGCTACAAAAACTGGTTTACAAAAAAAACCACCCAAATGAGAATTATCATCATTTTGCAAAATAGTTCAAAACATAAAAATGTGAACACATGAATTTTGACATTTTAGCTTAACCATGTTTTGAAATATTACAAAATAACTTTATAGACTTAAAAGAAAGATACAAACTATTGTTATGAAGTCTATAAATAATGAATATAATATTTTCACAAATACAATAGAATATGAAACATATGAGTGTGTATATGAATATATATTTGTTTCATATCTTTGAAATTAAACCAAAACAACTTATCCACATAGAAAACAAACATGTATACATAATTTTTGGAA
>BQKN01000671.1:659318-672922 GCA_022839385.1 Asparagus kiusianus | reverse complement strand
CTTAGAATCATACTCCCTCTTTTGATTTGAAGTATTTGTTAACCACAAGCAATAGTATGTGATCCCTTTGATAAATAATATTCATCATATAATATAAGGTCAGAGGCTTAGCTTATATTTATATAGCACAGAAGATGTGGAAAAATTTAAGCATCATATTTTGAATAAGTCTTAATATTTTGAATTATAAATGAAATTATATACTTCGCTTAGAATCATACTCCCTTTAAAAGAGGAAGTTGTAGAAAAAATTTCTATGGACTATGTTGCCCCTATTTTTTAAAAATATTATATTTTAATCATAACTAAACTAAATTAATTGTTGTTGTTAATTAATCATATTATATGACACTTCAAGTTTGTCTAACTTGGTCCTTAAAACTTCTAATGTTATTGTAAAACTCTCATATTAATTATTAGTAATGTCTAATAATGTATTAATAGACAATTACATGTTAATAAATTATTAATAGAAAGAGTAGAAAATATAGAATTATCCTAAAATTATACCATTATATTCATATAGGAAAATTACAAATAATCTTCTTGCGTATAGAAGGCACATACATGCAATTTTAAAAAATATTAGGATATTTAAATGTAGAAAGATACAAGTGGATGTATGTAATTGAAACTTTTATAAACTATAATGTATTTAATTTAATTAAGCCAATAAAGATATTAAGCCTTTATTAACCACAATCAATAGTATGTGATCCCTTTGATAAATAATAATCATCATTTAAAATGAGGCTAGAGGGATACCTTATATTTATATATTAGAGGAGATGTGGGAAAATTAAAGCATCATATTTTGAATAATCTCAAGATTTTAAATTATTTCTGAATTTATATACTTAGAAAACTTTAGAAGAGTCTTTCAAAGGACTACTACAAAGTGTTGGACATCATATAAATGCTGGACAAATAAAATCCATGTTATTGGATTTCAATAATCGTGGTTATGTAAAAAATATCTGGGTCTTATATGAGATAATGCTCATACATAATATAACATTGTAATCTATAATCTCGAATATTGATGAATTTTTAACGTAAGAATTTACGTCAAGATATATGCTTAAGATTTGGGAGAGCTGAGAGTGAAGAGATTTGGGATATGAATTGTGGCTTGTGTGACTTGTGTTTTAGTTTTGGTTTCTAAACACGACCCAATACGAAGCCCACAATCAAATTAAAAATGACTCGATTTTGTTATACCAGCCAATATTTTCGATAGTGATCAATATATAGAAAAATTCTCCAAATAAAAGAAAACAATATAAAACCATAAATATTATTAAGATAAAGTATCTAACTTTTATATCACTCGATATAGCGATATATCAGCCGATATTTCATATATTACGTATAAGAGCAATATTTAGAGGTAATTTAGGTATCATTTTCTTGATTTTAAATCTCTAATAATTCTACATTATTCCCTTAAAATTTTAAAACTGCTTATAATTTAGGGACTAATATTAAATTATAAAACATTTGAGGGATGAATATGTAAATAAGCTAAATTTAAAAGAATAATTACTTTTTTTAAAAACTCCCTTAACTATGGGGAATGTCTCAAAAAATCACCCAACTAATTTAATTTGACAGAGCCCCCTAACTATAGAGGTGTTGTAGATAACCCCTCTCAACTTTGGTGTCATTTTAGAAAACACTCTTTGACTTAGCGTGTCTTATGAAAACTCTTCTGATCTTTTACACATCTCTTTACAAACCCCGTTAATGTAAAAGGCTTTAATATGTGATTTTGTCAAAATGCCCTGTTGAAGAAAATCATTTTAGTTAAAAAAACTCTTAATCGATAATAAAAGAATTACGACCAATTTATAGTTCTTTTTTCTAAATCTTTAATTTTTGTTTCATCTAGCAAAGACCAAACAAATTCTTTTATGATTGAGATATTTTGGTACTTCCAAGTCAAGTACTTATCACATAATGAATTCGACTCAACGATATTAGTTTTGAGAGGTTAATTGAGAAAAGTTCATAGGGTAAATCAAAAATATAAAGTTGAGATAGATTAACTATAAAACCCTAAATTTGACGAATAAAGATTTACTCATTTAAAGTAGTTGAGGGTTGGGGGAAGGGGATTTTTAACATTTTACCGATAGTTGAGCGAAAGTTTTCTAAAATTAACCCTTAAACAAATCACAATTTAAGACACATGTGACATCAATCTTATAAGAGTGGATTTTATAGCAAGTCTATCTATCAGTATCTCTAAAAATTCTTTTGCAACAAAATTCATAGAGAGAAATTTAATCTTTATTTGAGATGGCTATATGATCCTTATGGTTCTCCTTATCTTTTATGGTTTGTAATAAATTATTTAACAAAATAAAATTAAGTTGTTCATTTTATATATCTCACATTTATGAAACATATAGTTTGGATATGAGTGTTATTAAATTCTTTTAACTCTTTAACCTAAAATTTTGAATATTATTCAATATTGGATAGATCTAAATTATTTTGTAAAAATACAATCCATATGTGTACAAAATATGTTTAAATCATTCTCAAATTGTATTTTATAGTTTTCTGAAATTAGACAATAATCGTTTTGACAAATTAATTAATTAGTTGAGAATGTGTAGGAAGATTATAATATCAGATTTTGGAATTGATCACATAATTATAGTTTCTTTCTTGATTGAATTTTCACATTCTAACTTTAAAATTTCTAGAAATAAGTTTTTGAATATCTATAATACTCGGTCGCCAGATAATAAAAAATAGAAGTAGACAATAGGTGCAAGTGATTTCTTTATAATAAAACAAAATCTTCTATGACCAGATAATACCTACCATTTTACGTTGATGAATTCAAGATTTATTTTTCATTAATAATAATAGTTTTTAAGATATTGGTGCTTACATCATTAATATTTTAAAATTAGAATTCTGAATCATTAAATTGCTCTTTGGTCATTAATATTTTAAGACTTTAAACCTCACTGATTATATTGAAGGTAAAATGTTGAAACCAACAAGATTTTATATCTGAAATTTTTTAATATATTATGATAATCATTAATATTTTTACAACTATATTATAGTAAATACATAAATTAAAAATCAACAATTATAATATTTGATCACGTGCATTGCACGTGCATTCCACTTAGTGTGTGTGTGTATATATATATATATATATATATATATATATATATATATATATATATCCATAGAAACCAATAAAATGTGTGTGTGTATGATTGAGCTTAGAGTACTAACACACATAATATAAAACCTAAACTAAATATACTCAAGCTTGATCTTGATCTTCAATAAGCTTGACTTGGTACACTTACGGAAGAAGCTTGAACTTGAATCTTTTACTTTGAATTGTGTAGGCTTCACTCCACAATTCCGCCAACCTCCATGTGATATGATCGTGAATGCTCGATTCCATCCATCCTCCAACTCGTTGTTTGCCTAGAATAAATACGAAAACACAAACGCTAGACAAACAACATTAGAAGTAAATTGTTTGTTAAACATCATCAAAACAAGAAGGCCAACAGCATCCTCCTATTGGTTGGGCCTAAAAGTTTTTTTTTTGGTAAATGAATGTAAGCTTTATTCATTTTCCAAAACTGTAAACGAGGTCTGTACATCAAAAATCAGGCTAGCATAACAGCCTGATAACCAAAAACAGAGATATAATATCCTCTGAGAATTACATCATATGCACAGGTAATTCCTCATTCAAAATTTTAGAGTATATGAAGAATTTAATAGCACAAAAAAGCTTGCTAGAATCTCGGAATTTGCCTTGAAAAATCCTAGCATTTCTCTCTTGCCAAATAGAATAGACTGAAACCGATAATGCCATTCTCTTCAACTTCTTCTTGAAACCTCTCCCTCTCAAATTATGAGAAAACCAATCTATGATTTGGCTCCAAACACAGGACCTCCATGTAAACCCCATCCATTCCATCACCTTATTCCAAACATCAGCCGAATACTGACATTCAAAGAACAGGTGTCCGCTGTTTTCAGGAAGATTAGAACATAGCACACACAGGTTTGAGTTCAGTATATTGAGCCGACACAGCCTATCTTTAGTGAGGAGCCTGGAGTGATTGACTAGCCAAAGAACAACAGAATGCTTAGGATAGTGCAGTCCCCCCAGGTTGTTTTTGCCCAAGAAACTGTAGGAGAAGGCGGACAAAAAACATTATACACTCGAGATAGCTGGATATTACCATTGACACAGCAGCCAACACAGATGTTTTGAATATTATCAACACTATCAAACTTAGATATCAACATATTTCTGACCTTAAGCAGCTGTTTCCACATCCATGAGTCATTCACCTTTTGTTGAACTTGCCACACATTTGCATTTTTCAAATAGTGACCATGTATCCACTTAATCTAGAGCAGATCTTTTTTCTGATGAATCATCCACAATAATTTTATAGCTGCGGCATAGTTCCAGGCCTTAGCTGAAAATAACCCCAAACCCCCATGCTTCTTCTCTAAACAGACTGACTTCCAGGAGACTAGATGTATTTTCTGACTCCACAAGAAAGAAGCACAAAGCCTGTCAATTTTTTCCAGAACCTTAATTGGCAGAATATAATTGCTGACCCAAAAAGTTTGGACTCCCAAAATAACAGATTTTATTAGTTGAATCCTCCCCGCATAGGAGAGTTTTCTGTTTAGTTGCCAGCTTCGAAGTTGGTCAGCTATTCTGCTTATAAGAGATGAACATTCAATGTGTGATAACCTTCTTGACATCAAAGGCAAGCCCAAATATCTCATTGGCATTACCCCCTCAGAAAATCTCAAATAAGAACAAATTTGGCTCTTTAAATTGTCATCAATTCCACTCAAATAAATAGAACACTTACTAGAATTGGCTTCAAGTCCTGACACCTCACAGAATTCTTGTAAGCATGTGTTTAATCTGATAATTGAGTGAATATCAGCTTTACCAAACATCAATAAGTCATCGGCAAAGATCAGGTGCGTTATTTTCAACTTAGAGCATTTCGGATGAAATCTGAATAATCTGTCATTTTTAAGCAAGCTCATCCTCCTTGACAAATATTCCATGCCAATCACAAAAAGATAGGGAGAGAGGGGGTCACCCTGTCGCAACCCCCGCGCACCTTTGAAAAACCCATGTAATGAGCCATTAAGAGATAATGAGAACTTTGGAGTAGAGATGCATTCCCAAATCCACCCAATCATTTTTCCAGGGAAGCCTAAACCCACAAGCATAGATTTAATGAAGCCCCAATTGATAGTGTCAAAGGCTTTTCTCAAATCCGCATTTATGATTGCTTTAGGTGAATTATTCTTTCTACCATAGTGCTTAAGAAGCTCATGAGCCAATAAGAAGTTACTGGTAATAAGTCTCCCTTTGACAAATGCACTTTGTGCATCATTGATCAAGAACCCCATAACTTTTTGAATCCTGTTAGCAATTATTTTTGTAATGATTTTGTAAATGACATTGCAACATGCTATAGGCCTGAAATCCGAGGCTGAGATAGGATTGAGGATTTTAGGAACCAAGGTGATAATTGTAGTGTTGAAAGAACCAAGGAGTTTACCTGAACTGAAAAACTCCTCTACAGCTCTAAACAAATCCTCACTGATTATGCTCCATGCAGATTTGAAGAAGGAGGAACTGAAACCATCCGGGCCCGGGGCTTTACCATCTGGCATTTTGAAAACTGCTTGCCTAATCTCCTCTCTTGTGACAGGTTTATCCAGCTCAGCTTGTTGAAGAAAAGAGAGAACAGACCCTTGGGAAATAACTGCAGGGTCAGGAGCAGCTGTAGAATTAGTAGTACCAAGTAATTTTTTGTAGTATTCAATAAACTCATGAGCAATCTCTTGAGGATCTGTAATCCTGATACCGTTCTCAGAATGAATGGACATCACTCTATTGTGGTGTCTCTTGTTTTTCATAATGGAGTGAAAATAATGAGTGCTCCTATCACCATGCAACCCCCAATTTATATTGGCTTTTTGCTTGTAAAAAGAATTTTCACAATCCAGCAAAGTTGTGTACTTCTTGATACATTGTCTTTCTTTAGCAATCAAATCAGAATTGAATAAATCAGAACTTAGTTGGACTTGCACCTCAAGCAGCTCTTTCTTAGCCCTAGCAACTTGTTCACTGATATGCATAAAGTGCTTTCTATTCAACTCTTTGAACACAGGTTTAAGCTGTTTGAGTTTAGAGTGCAGCCTATACATGTTATAGCCATGAATGTTCTGAGTCCATACTGAATTAACTATTGTCAGGTAGTCAGGATGTTTGATCCACATAGCAAAGAATTTGAAAGGCTTCTTCCCTTCAAAATTTTCCTCATCTCCAACAGTTAAAAGACCCGGGGAGTGATCAGAACAATAGGGAGTTAAGAATTCCACCTGACTTGATGTATACTGCAAAATCCAGTCTTCATTTACTAGTATTCTATCCAGCCTACTCCAGACCCTAGAAGGTGCATCTTGCTTGTTACTCCAAGTAAAGAAGCAACCAGAAGTTTTGATATGCTTGAGCTGGCTTAAATCAAGAAAATTCTGGATGTCTTCAACTTCAGCATCAGTTACTTGAGCCCCTCCTAATTTTTCATCACCATTAAGAATAGCATTAAAATCACCCCCAATCAGCCAAGGACCAGTTACAGTCCTTTTGAAAGCCATGAGGTCCTCCCAGAGATTTTTCCTTCCTTCCAAATGATTAAAAGCATATATTGCTGTAATTAAACATGCTATTTTCCCATCTTTTGATTCCACTCTACATGTCATATATTGCTCAGAACAGCTAATATACTGAACAGATAGCAAGTTTTTATCCCAAAGCAACCAAATTCTGGCTTTATTATCTGAGTGATGCACATTAGAAGACCATTCCCAATTTTTTGCAATTTTGTTTGCAATATTCTTCATTTTCACTTCAGTAACTTTAGTTTCTAATAAAGCTAAAAGAGATATTTTGTAATCCTGTACAAACTGTTTGACAATAGTATGCTTAGAGGACTTATTAATTCCTCTAATATTCCAAAAAGCAAAATGCATTTATTGAGATGATTCACCCCTATCCATACTGTAAGGGTCTAAATCAAGTATTTGATGATCCAGAATTGAGAATTTGGAAGCATGAATAGCAGTACCAGGCACATTACTCTTAGCTCTTTTAGCAATACTAGCTCTTGTAACACTGGTGAAGCCAGTAGCATTAACAGTGGGTGAGGACTGATATATTTGTTCCCCGATTCTAACTTGGTTTGCAACCATACCAGATACCCTGGCTTCAGGACCTTGGGGATACCCTGCCTCAATTTCATTTCCCTGCCCAAGAGGTGAAGACTGAGCCTCATTCACCTGAAAATGTGCACGTTCAGAATGTGCACATTCAGAAGTCTGTGCATGTTTTGTGGCTAGACAAGAGCTTGAGCTAGAGCTAGGATTATTATGTGCAGGTGCACATTCAGCAGTCCGTACATATTTTGCATTTAAACCAGAGCTTGAGCTGACATTCCCTTCAAAAAAAAACTTACACAGGTAACATCTTGTTATTTAGAAGCCTGCTTGAGCATATTTATGCATTTTAGATGGCATTAATTTAATCTATACCTATTGCTGCTGCTGCTAATAAAAGAGGATTGCTATGTCATAACTTTTGAATGCCTTTTTTATCCTCTTAACTTTTATAATTCACAATTATACCTAGTATCTATGCCTAACCCTTCATTAAATATCCATAAGCTTTATTAGCTATGTACTTTCAGTTGATCTTTTAATGCTTAATAGTTATACTATTATTAATTAATTATTGCAATTATACTATTAAATTACTTAATATATTAATTACAAATAATATTAAATAATATTATAAATAAAATCACAATTATATATTATTATAATTATGAAAGCATATTATAGTATTAAATAACTATTTACTATGGTATAATTATTTAAATAAATGATGATTATATTATAATAAATTATAGCAGATATCCGTACAACTTCTTATACAATACAATTTTGTTGTACACCTGTCTCTTTTTTTTGTTGAAACAAATTTTCAGTTGCTCAATGTAAGGAATTTGCATGGTCATAAAGTCATTCACAATTTTCCTGTCAATGAAAAAATTTTCAATACAAAGCAATTAAGTCGACATACAAAGCAAGTGCACATCTAGTTATTTAATATTTATAAAGCAGAAGCTCCCATTTTTCACTTTTGAAAATTAACAATTTCTATGCGCTAACGCTTGTTTTCTAAAAGAGTAGGATTTGTGCACCCATGGAACAAGTAAAAAATGAAGAGTTTTAGAAAAAAGCTAGTATACGAAATACTTGGTCAGAGTTGTAAAATTCTTCACGGCTTACGCTTGTTTGAGCATCTTGACAGGCATCACATTTTCCTAGCTATTCTCTTCCTTAAGATACTATAACTCGAATACGTATGTATCACCTTTCTTCAACTTGTTACCGCAGGCAGTCTACCCACCATTTTGCCGTAGAGGTAGTGTTGTGCGCGGCGGAAGCTTCTAGGGCAACACGAACAATAACTCGAACTAAACCACAACCAATATGCAAAACACAACCACAGCAAGAACAAAGAATTTACGCGGTTCGGCAAGTTGCCTACGTCCACGGGGCAAGGGGAGGGGAGTTCTTACTATTAGAGATCAGAGAATACAAGTAGAGTTACAAATCTCTCAGATCAAACCCTAAAACAAAGCTCTTGATCTCTCACAACTCTTCCACAATTGGATGCAACAATCCTCTCTCAAAGACTGCTCAAATTCGTCCTTGCTTCACCCTAACAAATCAGGTTTAGGGTATATATTACTTAGAAAACGAATCGGGTCAAAAACCGAAGCCCAGCCCAGAATTCTTCGACGGTTGACCTCGACGGTCGACCGAACCACAAAACCCGAGAGAAAATAGATTACAGTCATCCGCGGTCGACCGCGGCGGTCGACCGCCAGCAGCTCCGAATCTTGGTAGGACTTGTGCACGTTCACGGTCGACCGCGGCGGTCGACCGCCAGTCTGCCTGGCTGATTTCTTTGTTGTTTCCTGTATTTTTTCAATTCTCCAACTCGGCGAATATTTCCATCAAAACTGAGCCGACACCAAATCATCCAATGGTTCCTCAACAAGAGCTGAAACGCGATCTCCCCCCATCTGGATCAACTGATCAAACCGGCTGCATCTGAAAGACTGCCTACGTATCCTCTTGCTTAAGGAATCAAGCCGAATGTAGTTCACTCAAATGGCCTCCAAAGGCCTCAGCACTGAAGGATGTTCAAAAGCTTCAAGCAATGACCAAATTTCACCCCTGAAACAACTTTGGTCAACATATCTGCAGGGTTGTTATTTGTGTGGACCTTCTCTAATATGACGTCTCCATCATCCAAAACGTCACGTACAAAGTGGAATCTGTCGTCGATGTGCTTCGTACGCGCATGATAAACCTAGTTCTTCGCCAAATAGATAGCCGACATGCTATCATAATATACCCGAATAGTCTCATGTACGATCCCCAAGTCCTCCAATAATCCACGCAACCATAAAGCCTCCTTAATAGCTTCAGTTACTGCCATATACTCTGCCTCCGTAGTAGAGAGAGCCACTGTGGACTGAAGCGTGCATCGCCAACATACAGGTGCACCTGCCAATGTAAAAGCATAACCTGAAGTAGTCCGGTATTTGTCAAGATCTCCAGTATAATCTGAATCCACATATCCAATACAATCCTACCCATTCTTCTCATCCTTCTGAAATATTAAACCAACATCCACGGTGCCTCGAACATACCGTAGAATCCACTTTACGGCCTCCCAATGACCCTTCCCGGGGTCGTGCATGTATCTCGATATCATGCTCACGGCCTGTGACAAATCTGGCCTCGTACACATCATCGCATACATCAAACTACCTACTGCACTGGCATATGAGACCTTCGACATATAATCTCTGTCCTCAACTAAAACAGGTAACATCAACGCTGAAAGCTTGAAGTGGGGAGCTAATGGTGTGCTAACTGCTTTTGCATTGCCATCAAAGCTGAATTTCTTCAACATCTTCTGCAAGTAGCTCTTCTGTGTAAGCTTCAAACTCCCTCTCACCCTGTCTCTCTCGATCTCCATACCCAATATCTTCTTTGTCTCTCTAAGATCCTTCATCTCAAACTCGGATGATAGCTCCTCTTTCAGCTTTCGAATAGCTAAAGAATTCCTGGAAGCAATAAGCATATCGTCAACATATAAAAGCAAATATATGTGCTCACCATCATGTAGCTTGTGCATATAAACACATGGGTCATATGGGCTCCTCGTGTGCCCTCGGCCAATCATAAAGCCGTCGAATCTCTTATATCATTGTCTTGGTGACTGCTTCAAACCATAAAGAGACTTCTTCAGCTTACAAACCAAATCTTCCTTTCCTGCAGCTTTAAAACCCTGGGGTTGTGTCATGTAGATCTCCTCATCTAAATCACCGTGTAGAAAGGCTGACTTCATATCCATCTGGACCAAATCCAAATCCAACTGTGCCACCAACGCTAATAAAATCTGTATCGACGAATGCTTCACAACGGGTGAAAATACCTCGTTGTAATCAATGCCCTCAAGTTGTGCATATCCCTTGGCAACCAATCTGGCTTTGAACCTTATGACTCCAATAGAAGATCCCTCCTTCTTCGTATATACCCACTTGCAACCAATAGCTTTCTTACCCTTAGGTAGATGTGCAAGTGTCTAAGTGTCGTTCTTCTGAAGAGACCGCATCTCCTCCTCCATAGATTCCCTCCACCTAATCGAATCGGGGCTTGACTCTGCCTCCTTGAATGTGGCTGGAACCATATCATCAACGACCTCCACTGATAATGCATATGCGACCATGACATTATTATACCTAGCTGGCTGACGAATCTCTCTCCTCGGTCTATCTGCTGTAATGGATCTCTGAACATGACCATGTTCCTGAGTCCCATAATCCACTGTATCCTCTATCTGCCCAGCTGTCATCTTATCTCCTCCCAGTGTCACCTCTGTAGGAGCCTCAATAGATACAGTGCTCTCTGGAGTGGGTAGAGTCACATCATCCTCCACCTGCTACGATATCTCTCTCGTCTGGTCTCCCTCCACCTGCTGAGGGGCTCGAGGCCTCATCATGTACGCCTCGTTAAATGTGACATCTCTGCTAATAATTATCTTCTTGTCCTGTGGATCCTATAACTTAAAACTTTTGACTCCATCTCTAAATCCCACAAAGACTGCTTTCCTCGCTCTCGGATTTAATTTACCATCACTGACATGATAATAAGCTGGACACCCGAATATCCGAAGCGACTCATAGTCACTAGCCACCTAACCAAACCAACGCTCCAATGGAGTCTTCCCATCTATCGCAGTGCACGGCAACCTGTTCACGAGATGGCTCGCATAAACTAACGCCTCGGCCCAAAAGGATCTAGGCAATCCACTCTGCGTCATCATACACCGCACCTTCTCCAGCAAGGTACGGTTCAATCTCTCAGCCACCCCGTTCCGTTGCGGTGTCTCTCGAACTGTGAAGTGTCTTCTAATGCCGTGATCCCAGCAAAACTACAGAAACGGATCATTCTTGTACTCTCCACCGTTATCTGAACGTAGAGTCTTCACCTTTCTACCTGTCTGCAGCTCCACTTTCTTCTTCCACTCCACAAAAATATCCAGGACCTGATGTTTATGCTTCATAGGGTATACCCAATTCCTCCTGGAATAATCATCAATGAAAGTGACAAAATAGTTGGCCCCACCAAGAGATGTGTTCTTGGAAGGACCCTAAACATCTGTGTGAATGTAGTCCAATGTACCTCGGGTGTTGTGAACAGCGGTGCTAAACTTCACTCTAGTCTTCTTCCCAAGTACACAATGCTCACACAGCTCCATCTTGTAGGTCTTAGCACCTTTCAATAGCCCCTATTTTGCCAATGACTGTAGGGACTTATCACCTGTATGTCCAAGTCTCATATGCCATAAGGTGGTAGTGTCCTCCTCTGTAGTGATAGAAGCTGCCAGACCCCCTGTAACTGTCTTGCCCTTCAAGTAGTATAGGTTGTTTTCCCTGACACCTCGCATCACCACTATAGAACCTTTCGTGACCTTCACTGTAGCATCCTCTAAGATCACTCGATATCCTGCTGCCTCCAAAGTCCCAAGAGAAATGATGTTCTTCGTCAACTGCGGCACGAACCTCACTTCCTTCAACTCCCTCACTACACCATCATGCATCCTAATCCGGACTGAACCAATAACCAATAGGGCATACGTGGTCATTTCTCATAAGCACAACATCCCCTCTTTCCAGCTCCTTAAAGCTAGAAAACCACTCCCTCTTAGGACAGATGTGATATGTAGCTCCCGAATCCATCATCCACTGCGTGGAATCCGCATAGCAAACCGACGGTAAAGCAGGGCATGAGTAGCCTGAAGAATCTGAATCTGAATGCTCACCAATAGCTTTTGCAACATTCGCCTCTGAAGCTTGTGCAGCTTTCTCCTTATTCTTTCCGGCTTTTTCTTTCCACTTTGGGCAGTCAATCTTCCAATATCCTTTTTATTTATAATGCCGACATTGATTTCTACCAACACTCTTACAGGCACTCCTATTCCTTGATTTTGAGCGGTTGAACTGGCGACGATTTGGATCTCGGCCTCGAACTGCTAACGCATCTCCCGATGCCTTCTCGGAGGGTTCACCATCACTCTTCCTCAACTCATAGTTCATCAAAGCTAAGGTCACCTCCTTGTAGCTGAATGTAGTTCTCCCATTGATCATAGTGAGAACGAACGTACCATAATCATCTTCGGGCAACGAACACAGAAGTAGCATCGCCTTGTCTTCATCCTCAACTATAATGTCCACATTGGCCATATCTGAAAGTAGCTTAGTGAAGTTGTTGACATGCTCCCTGATGGAAACTCCCCTCTTCATCTTGAACTGATAAAATCTCTTCTTCAAGTGAAGCCGATTCTCAATGCTCTTCGTAAGATATTTCTCATTGAGTGTTTCCCACATCTTCTTCGCCGACGTCTCGTTCATAACATCATAAATAAGATCCGGCGTCAAGCATGACCTAATAACACCACAAGCTCTATTGTTCATCTTTCTCCAAACCTTATCCTCCAACTCTGCAGGTTTCTCTTTTAACTCAAGAGTCTCCTCCAAATTCTGTGCATCCAAGGCATCCATCACCTGACACCTCCACAATCCAAAATTGATCTTGCCGTCGAACTTCGGAACATCAATCTTTGTGTTATTGATGCTCAGACTTTGTATCGCCTTTGTGAGAGACGAACCTGACGTGCTTGCATCTCCCATGTTGTCGATCTAGCTCTGATACCAATTGTTGTGCATGGCGGAAGCTTCTAGGGCAACACGAACAATAACTCGAACTAAACCACAACCAATATCCAAAACACAACCACAGCAAGAACAAAGAATTTACGCGGTTCGGCAAGTTGCCTACGTCCACGGGGCAAGGGGAGGGGAGTTCTTACTTTTAGAGATCAGAGAATACAAGTAGAGTTACAAATCTCTCAGATCAAA
>BQKN01000671.1:628586-645365 GCA_022839385.1 Asparagus kiusianus | reverse complement strand
GCTCCCTGGAAAACTTCCCAGGGGGTCACCCATCCTAGAATTTCTCCAGGCCAAGCACGCTTAACTTTGGAGTTTCTAAGAGTTAGGTTCCCGAAAAGAAGATGCATCTTGGTGGTATGAGTATTCCAATCAAATCTATCAATACTAATCACATCACCCTCTCAAGGGTTGGGGTATTACAATCTCCCCCACTTAAACTCGCAACGTCCTCGTTGCGCCAAATCATATCATCCAAGACCGTACCATCCGTGTGAGACTCTAGAGGTGGCTCCTACGGCCACAAGAGGTGGCTCCCGCCCTCTTGACGTAGCACTTTGCGCCGTATAGCACTTAGCTCTCACAATTCCGGTTGGTTTTTGCTCTGATACCATTTGTAACACCCCGCCCCGGAATCCCGGAGTCGGTACGCTATTAGATCTGATGGACTGGCCTCACAAACCACCACATGTCTTTTCAGCACGTTTTGCCCTCACTCACGCGCTCCCTGGAAAACTTCCCAGGGGGTCACCCATCCTAGAATTTCTCCAGGCCAAACACGCTTAACATTGGAGTTTCTAAGAGATGGGTTCCCGAAAAGAAGATGCATCTTGGTGGTTTGAGTATTCCGATCAAATCTATCAATACTAATCACTTCACCCTCTCAAGGGTTGGGGTATTACAGTTTCGTTTGTGAGTTGTATATAAACCCTAAACTCGTTTTTAGGGTTAAGCTTTGACGATTTTGAGCTGCTGAAAGGGGATTTTGAGGGCTTCTATTGTTGGAGTCTATTGGAGAGATCTATTGGTCTTGCTTGAGGGTTTTGAGTAAGATTTGTAACCCTAATTTGTATTCTCCTTTGATTTCATTAGTAAAGCTTCCCCCCTCCTTGCCCCGTGGACGTAGGCATATTGCCGAACTACGTATATCTTGTGTTATTGCTGTGATTTGTTCGCGTGGAAAATCATGTTCTTCTTCATTGAGGATTCCATTACAAACTTTGAAAACAACTTTATGCGTTTTACAAATATCCGGTCTTTTTATAAGAGCCGGTTACAATGGAGATCGAAATAAAGAAAGAAACAAAAAATTACAACTTTCCTTTGAACAGATCGCGAGCTCCTGTTTTGCGGTCGCTCGCTTTGTGGGGTTCTTTGCCTGCGCCGGGGTTATGTGCCGTGGACCACCGCGTGATCTCGATCCAAACAGATCTACGACGTATTACGGGTACTATCTCGCCAAGGAGATAATAGCCGGGAGGGATCGTTTCGCCAAGGAAACGACCGCTCGAATCTCGGGATCAAAGGCCAAGCTTTGATCCGGAGTGTAGGGACGTAGATCTGAGGATTAAGCTCTTTCGGATTCCTGCCTTTTTTTGGTGCGGGTGCTCGCCAAGAACTGAATCCAAGTGTCCAAGCTTCAAGCCTTCACAATTCCGAGTTGAAGTGACAATCCGGCAGAGTTTCAGCTCTTTAGAAGTTCAACCAAAAGTCCTCCAAAATGAACAACCACCCCCCCTATTTATAGCCTCTCTGAACTGTGCGTTTGTGCACAAGAGAGAGGGGGGGGGAGTCGGGCCACCTCAGGGTGGCTCGGGCCTGAGCCGAGCCACCCCGGGTTGGCTCGGCTCGAGCCGAGTCCCCGGGTGTGTTTCGTTTTCCCGTTGTCCGGTTGTGTCCGTGATTCGGTTGTTCGCTTGATTTGTTCGGGTTCTTGATTTGATAGCCCGAGTCCTCATTTGGCAGTAAATCCGCCTCGGTGTTTGAGTTCAAGTCCGTTTTGTTGTTGGACGACTCGTTAACTTTCTGAACCGTTGGATTGGTTCCACACGCGAACGCATCCCATTGCTTGCGTGCCTCATCGCCTCGTTGGCTTGTTTCGTCGCTCGAACGTCCGTTGATTTGTCGGTTCCTTGTGTCGAGCTATGCTAAGGGACCTATAGGCAGTTTTATACGCCTACAGATACCCCCTCCAAAGCGTTCCAGCCTCATTCTTTTATAGAAGAGTCTGGAATGCTTTGGATATGATTGCCCCTATTCCTTGTCGGTGTAACGGGACCTGGAACGACTTTTGTTCTGTATTCCTTCACTCCTTCAGGCTATTCGGTGCTTTGTCGAATGCTTGTAAGGATTCCGGTGCTGCATTTATTGTCTGACCGTTGTCGGAATTTGAACTTTGAAGTCGATTCCTGATTTTCCAATCTTTTAGCTCGTGCTCATTGGTTCGACGTACAACTAACCCTCGATTGTTGGCGTTGAGTCTTCCTTTGTGACGCGTTGTCCGGCGTCGTGTTATTGAGTTATCCTTAAGAATATTTTTAGAAAAATATTCTCCAGGAACTTCTCAATAAAAATAGGGAATAGTTTATACTCGTATACCTTATTGGAGTATTTCCGTGCTCAAAATGAGCTGAACCGGCTTGAAAATGAGCCAAAAAAGGCAGTAATTTGACTCGAAAAAAATTTCTTCCGTTCCTTCCGAATGTGTGGGAGAGACAGGCATAAACCAAGGATGAGACCCTCAGTTGATTTGAAGTCGTTTCGACGCTTAATTCAGTCTTTTTTTGAACTGATTTGGACTGGTCCGGTTCGGTTCAACTTGGTCCGGTTTGATTCAACTTGGTTCACCTTATAAAAAGGGGTCCATTTTTTCTTTTTCTCCTTTTCCTCTTCTCCTCTCTAGGGCCGGCCCCCCCTCAACCCTCTTTTTTTGATTTTCTCTTCCCTCGAGCGTCTTTTCTCCTCGAAACTTTGATAGTTGTCCCAGATCTAGGCTTCCTTTTGATCTTGGACTGAAAAATCCCTCGAAAAACCATTTTTTAGAATTTCTCTCAGGCCCCTCGAGCACTTGGTGAAAGTTTCCTAAAAGATCCCATCTTTATTGGATCTCGAGCCTTTCTTCAGGTAAATCCTCCACAATTTTGATCTTTTTCATGCTCAATTTAATTTATGTACTTGTGGGATCGCATGTGAGGGTTGAAGGTGTGATTTGATGCCTCGAGTTAATCTTTCAAGGGGGTAGATCTGATAAAAAAGTGGTCTTTTTTCTAGATCTGACCTCTTTTAAATTATCTTGCAGCTTGTCATGTCGCGCGCTACGAGAGGTCGTTCCCCTGCTATGTCGGCTGATGGCGCGCCTCCCTCCTATGCTGGTGAGCTATTTTTGGCAGTATTTGGAAATTTACAAATTAGTCCCTATTTTCTTGTAAATTTACAAATTGGTCCCATTTTATCCCACGTTGTTCTCCTTGGCGAGGCAATCGGGAAGAGCCTTGATTCTCCTTGGTGAGGATCGACGCTTTTGGCATATTTGGAAATTTTGCAAATTAACCCCTCTTTTCTTGAAAATTTGTAAATTGGTCCATTTTACCCCACGTTGTTCTCCTTGGCGAGGCAATCGGGAAGAGTCTCGATTCTCCTTGGCGAGGATCGACGCTTTAAAGATATGTTTTGCTTGGTCAAAACTATATCTCAAAATTAAAGGGGGCGATTTGACGCTACATTACGCTTTATAAGGCAGGGATATGTTGTCGACATACCATGTTTTGTGATTGCACAATGTGACCAAATCGTCTCACCCTTTATAAGGCAATGACTCTATCTTAGCTATTTGTAAGATGAGTTCAATTTCCTTTTATAATCGAGACTAACCAGTGTTTGATTGTCTATTTTGCAGTGGGGTATCCTTCTGGCTCATTCTCGTCCCACGCAGTATATGGGCGTCGTGGTGAGTATTACTCGATTTCCGACGATCCTTCTCCTATTCCAGCTACTCCTCAGTTTGTTTCGGGCACATCTACTGAAGTTACCCAAGTGGTGAAGGAAGGTGGGCATCGAACTCTTCGCCAGCTGATTACAGATGCGCCTTTCGTGAAGGACGCCAGCTCTACCCAGCCTCTTCGGAAGAGCGATTTCCTGTTTGGTGATTCTGTCGATGACCCAGAAGCCGTATTCATTGACGCTGAGCAGTGGCTCCACAAGACCAGCAGTGGCTTCCTATACTTGCCGGAGATTCCTCGTCATCGTTCGTTGACTGAGCTCAGGCGTCAGGCTGTGACACGGGAGATGTCGTGGCACTTGACGGAAGATCATGAGAGTGTCCATTGTGGCTACATCACCCATCAGGCAGCTCCTGGCTCGAGCAGGAGTCACATCACTGGATTGCATCCCGGAGTAGTGGGACTAGATGCGCCACCACGTAACGAGCTCCTCACCATCGCTTCTACTTTGAGGAACCGTCTTGCTGCTCTAGGACGTGAGATGCCCGCGACGCGTCACAGGTTTTATGGTTGGGTCCACTCTTCGGACAAGTCTTGGTGGACCCATATGACGACATATGTCTTGAGCCGATGGGGTGAAGAGTTGCACGCTTGTGGCTTATATGCAGCTATCCGTGCCACCATGTATGGCTTGCCGACCAGTTTGAGGCATTTTTGTGCTTTGTTCGAGCTATATAATCCAGACTCGAACACTTTTCTGACCCGGCAAGGGGAGTTGGGCTTGGCTCTTCATGAGATGCACAGGATTTCTGGATTGCCCATGGGACAAATGCTATACCAGGAGTACTTTCCCTCTAATCATGAGTTAAGCCAGCTGAAGGATCGCATGCCCGACCGTTATGAGACCCTATGGGACCTCACTTGTCATTATCACATTGCTTTGGCGCAGTCTGAGCCTTTAGCAAAGAGAACCAAGGTATGTGTGAGTCTGAGGCAGTTTGCTAATTATCTGTTCAGGAATCTGGAGAGCAGCTCCGGTGAGGATATTTGTGAGTTAGCCACACTCACTCCCTCAGAGGTGAATAATCTAATGAAGAAGACCGACTCTCATTCTTATACCGCTAGCAGTCCTGAGGGTGGTTTCTCCGCAGGGACCAAGTTCAGGTCATTCTTATGGCATGTGACCGCCCCGATCCGACCGATGACTCTTCTTGCCGGCTTTCTTGCTATCTGGTTGAAGAAGTGTGTGGTTTCATATCAGTCTTGCGACGCCTTGCCACTGGAGGTACTTTACCCAGCAGTTCAGCTCGCCTATAAGAAAGATCTTTCACTTCTTCCGGCGATGGTGACTAACATTCATCGAGGACTTCGACAGCTTTCCGGTGCCTTCACACGGAAGGAAACCGATTCGCCAGGTCAGATTCCCACTCTAAAGGTGGAGCTTCCATATGCTTATTTGATGGCTTGGTTCGTCCTTCACCGTTCAGACATGATGTCAGTGCCGAACACCATAGACCACTCTGTTCCCCTGCTACAGTTGCTTGAGAATGGCAGGTAGGAGGGCCGCGGATTCTCTGACGTCAGACAGCAGCTGCAGGTCCACAAGTGTTGGGCATTCTCCACTTGTTTTCCGCAGTTCTCCGGCCGATACGGCGAGTGCTTGATAGATGATGAGAAGACGAGAGAGTACCGGACTCACTTAGACATCGGCTGCTTCAACTGGCTAGTGAACATTAGGCCCGGCTATCTGATCTTCCGGGTGAGGGATCAGTGCTTCATAGAGCCATATCTACCTTGCCGATTTGCTCGCCAGTTTGGCTATGATCACCTCTACATCGGGAATCCTCGTCAGCAGTTTCAGACCCATAGTGGTTTGGTAGACGGTCTCCGTGCATGGTTGTGGACCGTGACTGGCTGTACCGGTGCTAAGTTCAGCCTCCCGAGTATTGATCGGCAGTTGAACCTTACTTTCTTGAGCTGCAAGTGGTTATTAGCAGCTAACAAGACTGTCCCCGTGAAGCCGATTGCAGAGATAGAGGCTGAGGAGGCTTCTCAGCTTGATTCCCGTAGGATTCGGGAGAACGCTCGGGCACAGGGGATACGGAACAAGACTCGCCGGATTGATGAAGAGGGCCAGAAGACATTCCATTACACAGACGAGGCTTCAGGCGG
This sequence comes from Asparagus kiusianus, assembly GCA_022839385.1. NCBI lineage: Eukaryota > Viridiplantae > Streptophyta > Magnoliopsida > Asparagales > Asparagaceae > Asparagus > Asparagus kiusianus. The sequence goes on along the minus strand of BQKN01000671.1, from coordinate 639,498 downwards.
AGATCCTGAAGATTATGATGACTCTTCTGAGCGAGGTTTGTACTTCATCTTTTCTTCTATCTTCCAGAATCATTGAACTAACTGTGGTTTGATGTTTCAGGGACCACAGCCGACCAGGATGAAGAGTCCCGTCCTCCTCCCCAGGCGAGACCTTCGATCCCCATTGCTAGGCGGAAGAGATTGGCCCGTAAGCCACGTGCAGCTTCCCGAGCCTCAGATATGGATCTGGCTGGTGACGATCCTGCTAGTGACAGAGGTAACATCTATCCCGAGGACCATTCCCTTGGTTATTCAGCACATTGACTTATACTTTTCCATCTCTATATAGGAGTGCGTGGAGAGAGTCCCGATCCTATTCCTGTATCTCCCGATGAGTTTGACCCACCACCCCCTGTAGAGAGGCCTACAGGGGTTGCTGACATCAGAGAGGAGGTCAATGTAGGACCTGATGCCGTGAATCAAGGTACATCTAACATTGACGACGTATTTCTTTAGATAATACACCAATGAATTTGGGGTATCCTCTAACTGTTTTCTGCTTCTTGCTCCTTCAGATAATTTGCAGGAGGCGAATCTTGAAAATGAAGAGGCTGATGCGCCCAGGAAAGGTAATTCATTCCCATTGGTTGTGGTCTCTTCATTCTTCTTTGGCACTTACATTCTTTTATGTCAGATTTCTCCATTGATGATTTTGACGAGGGAAGCTTGTTTGCGGACACTCCTATGATGCGCTATATATATAGCTCTCCTCAGATCGATGACCAGTTACCAGGGGATATGTTTTCTGAGCCCGCTTTCGCTGAAAATCCCGAGGATGGTTCCTTCGAAAGTATGTGCCTCTTTTTGAGTCAATTATAGGACTAGCCAATTTTGACTAATACGGCTATAATGAGACGCCTCTGTGAATTCCGTTTTGAATTTGACAGGAGCTTTTGCTGAGGAAAATCCTATTGAACCAGCTGCGAGACCAACTCCACCAGTTGATACATCTGCAGCCGTCACATCTTCACCACTACCCCCAGCGACTCGGGAAGGTATGAATTAAGTAACTGAAAGTATTACTCATTTATTTCTCAAGGCCACTTTTGACGAATTTTTCCTTCCTTGTGTAGGGGTTTCTTCTCGGCTCCATGTCCTTGTGAAGGAGTTGCTATCAGATAACGATCCTGAGAAGATCGTCATCTGTATAGAAGTCCGCTCCTTCTTCTCCTTCGTGAATGCTATGATTGGCAAGCTCTTCCACGATGGACTTTTTCTTCCCCAGTTCAAGCCTTTCCTAGATCCCAGAATTAATTCAATAAGAGAAGCAGGATATCCAGATCTGGCGAAGGCTATAGTCGACGACCTCGACTGTTTAGAGCGTGAGCTTCAGACGTTTCGTGAGCTCCGGGATGCAGGTGCCTCCTCCTTTATTGCTGTTGAGCTGGATGCTCGCCTACAGTCACTGCGCGAGACTCAGATGGTTGCTGAGCTCGAGATTCAGATGCAGCGGGACCGAGTAGATCGAGTTGGGACCGATCTTACTGCTAGATTGTCTTCGCTTGCCGAGCTCGACCTTTCTGTTACCTCTTGTGCGACTGAGATAGACCAGCTCAGAAGAGCACTCCGTGAGAAGGAGGGGGCCATGGATATTCTTCAGATGACGAGAGCACAGGCTCAGCAGACCTGCACTGCTGTATCTGATGAGTTGACATCCTTGAGGCAGAAGCTAGTCGAGACAGAGGAGATTGCTTCGAAGACTTCAGCCACCACTGAGGATTCTATCAGAGCTGAGCTTAGACAAGCTTATGATGAGAAGCTGTCTAAGATTAGTCAGCAGATTTTTGACCATGGGCATGATGTATGATTTTATTTACTGAGTACTCTGACTTTTGATTCTCTTTTAGTGACACTGGTCTTCCTCTTTATTTTTATTATGATTCATCATTCCGTTTGAAATGTTAACCATAATACTCATAGGATTTTTGGCAAACCCTCAGCCATCAACGGGTTTGATATGCCTTTACCGACCACCGTTTGAGTCGGGCTAGCATGCGAGTTGTTTAAATCCGTTCGCATGTAACGTTATGCTCAGAGATTGAATTCTCTGAGACTTTGTGCTATGATGTCGAATACATAGACTTCGCCATTGTTACGGGAATAGGCTACCCGGCGACACGTGTGAGGTGTTGGCTTTAGGATTTTTGGCCAACCCCCAGCCTCTAACGGATTTGATTAGCCTTTACCGACTACCGTTTGAGTCGGGCTAGCGTGCGGATTGTCTAAATCCGTTCCACACGTCACGTTAAGCTAAAAGAGTTAACCCTTTTAGTGCTACGATATTGAATACGTAGACTTCGTCTTTTTCTTGTGAAAAGACTAAACAGCAACGTGTATGAGACGTTGACTTAGGATTTTTAGCAAATCCTCAGCCTTTAACGGATTTGATGTGCTTTTACCGACTACCGTTTGAGTCGGGCTTACATGCGAATTGTTTTAATCCGTTCCGCATGTGACATTGTGCTAAGGGAATGAACTCCCTTAGACTTTGTGCTACAACTTGGAATATGTAGACTTTGCCATTGTTATGGGAATAGGCCACCCAGCAACGTGTCTTAGACGTTGGCTTATCCCTACTTAGGCTTTGGGATAAATTTCCCCAGAGTCAGACTCTGGTATCTCTTTCTACGGGTAGAGATTAAACCGGCGGCGCGTATTAGGCACCGACATATCCTTTCTTAGGATTCAGGATGAAATTCCCCACGCGTGTGAGGCATGGATTTTGGTGTTATTAACGAGTGTTCTTTTCAACGGCTAAGAACTAGCCGGCCGCGCGTGTTAGACGTTGACTTATCCTTGCTTAGGTTTCAGGATAAAATACCCCAGAATTGAACTCTGGTGTCTTTTTCAATCGGAAAAAGACTAAACCGGCAGCGCGTGTTAGGCGCAGACTTATCCCTTCTTAGGATTCGGGATAAACTTCCTAGGATGAATCCTAAATTGGAAAAGAGTTGGTGTGGGAAAGGAAGAATTTTATATTCTGTTTCCCGAGCAAGGAAAGAAGAATTTTATATTCTGTTCCTTGATTCTGGAAAGGAAGAATTTTATATTCTATTTCCAGGGAAAGAAAGAAACTAGAAGTGTGATCTCCACTCCGAGAATCCAGAAGATCTAGATAAACTTACCTTTTATAGGATTGGTTATCTGATCGAAAGATGAGCTCTTCGTTTATCGAAGTGAAATTTCAACTTCGGTTATAATCATGCGACAGTTTAACCAAAGAGAAAGAAATGGAGTTCTTTCGTTTATTGAAAGAGGACTCCGGACTGAAAGAGGACTTTTTCGGTGGACCCACTGTCAATTGAAATCGATCAGTGAGGGATTTTGGTGAAAAAATAAATTTGGGTTATTCTCTAGAATATTAAGTGTAATATTCTTCGAGGAACTTCCCGATAAATGAGTTGTCCTGAACGTACTAGGGATAGTACTTTTTCAGGAACTTCCCATTTATTGGCATTAATTGCCTGCTACCCTCTAAAGAAATTAAGCGGTAAGCACCGTTTGAATAAACTGTGTCTATTACAAATGGTCCTTCCCACTTAGGTTCGAATTTACCTTTCTTCTTAGAGGTGAGGACTATTGGTCGACGAGCAGCGAGGACCAGATCTCCTTCCTTGAAGCTTCTTTGGCGAACCCTTTTGTCAAAAGCTCTGGATATCCTGGCCTGATAGAACTCAATGTGTTGTTGAGCTTCCAAGCGCCTTTCGTCCAGCCTTTCGAGTTCTTTGAGACGCTTCTGATGCTGCTCTTCGATCGTCATCTCCGTTGCGAGAGCGATCCGAAGGGAGGGGATTTGAATTTCCAGGGGTAGCACAGCTTCACATCCGTATACCAACGAATATGGGGTAGCTCCCGTGGGTGTGCGTATGGTAGTGCGATAAGCCCAGAGTGCTTCTCCGAGTTTATCGTCCCAATCTCGCTTGTTGGTTTTCACGAGTTTTGACAGAATCTTGATGATCGTCTTGTTGAAAGCTTCAGCTAACCCGTTCGCAGCGGGGTAATAAGCTGTCGACGAAACATCTTGGATCTTGAATTTGTCACAGAACCTGATGAAGGCGTTGCTTATGAATTGCGGACCGTTGTCATGAATGATCCGCCTCGGCACGCCGTGTCGGTATATGACATGATGCTTGATGAAGTTGATGACATTGTTCGTCTTCACTTCTTTAAGCGGAATGGCTTCAGCCCACTTTGAAAAGTAGTCGGTGATAGCGAGAATAAATCGATCACCTTTGACTGAAGGAGGAAAGATAGGACCGACAATATCCATACCCCATGTCTCGAATGGCCAAGACGTGGTTGATGTGTGTAATCGCTCCGGTAGTTGGTACATATAATTCACATGCACTTGACAAGCGTGACATTCTCGGGCGTACTCGATCGCGTCGCGAACCATTGTTGGCCAGAAATATCCCATTCTTCTGATTCGATCATATAGCTTGGGACCAGGCTGATGTGCACCGCATTCTCCTTCATGTGCTTCCTTAAGAACTTCTTTTGCTTCTTCGTTCGAAAGGCATCGGAGGAGTAAGTCGTCATATCCCCGGCGATATAACGTACGGGTCTCGGTATTGTAAAAGAACCGTGGTGCTCTTCGGCGAATAGATTCTTTTTCTTTTACATCCTCCGGCAAGATGCCATATTGGACGTAATCAATGATGGGAAAACGCCAATCTCGGGACTCGGACCCGATTTGGGTTGAGTTCACCTCTTTGGCGTTTACGTTTCTATCTTCCTCCTCCTCGATATCCATATCGTATATGGGTACGCAGAGTTGGTGTGATCTTACTGTGACTAGCAGTTCAGTTTCGGGCGGTTGTGCGAGTGATACTGCTAGTGCTGCCAGTGCATCTGCGTAAGCGTTCTGAAGACGCGGGATGTATTCAATGTAAAATTCTTCAAAAGAATCTGCCATTCTAACGGCCTCTTGGTGGTATGGAATCAGATCTGGGTTCCTGACTTCATACTCCCCACGAACTTGGTTGACAATCAGTTGAGAATCTCCAAAGGCTTCGAGATATTCGACCCCCAGCTCTTTGGCGAAACTGAGTCCTATGAGGAGTGCATTATACTCAGCTACGTTGTTAGAGCACGGACTCGTTAGTGAATAAGCTCGAGGCATCACGTACTTCCCTGGGGAAACTAAGACAACTCCAACTCCGGAAGTGACCTTAGGACATCCAGGGGTTACTGCCTTATTAACTGCTCTCGAAGCACCATCAAAGTATAACTGCCATACTTGTTGGTGTGACGTGGTATTAACCTCGTGGGTTTCATCCGGCAAGTCATCATATACTTCAACCGTATCTGTTGTCGGGCTTGCCGCCAAAAGGTCACAAATCGCTTGTCCTTTGACCGACTTCTGCTGTTTGAAGTGCAGATCATACTGGGACAAAAGAAGGGCCCACTTTGCTAACCGCCAATTCATCGAACCTGGTTGAGTCATGAACACCCGTACCGGATTAACATTGGCAATGACGTAAATCGTCTGGCCCACCAAGTAATATCGCATCTTCTGTACTGCGAACACCAATGCGAGACATTCTTTCTCGATCATTGGATACCGAGACTCGGCGCCTATCAAGGTCCTACTTAGGTAATAAACTGCCTGTTCGTGACCATTATCATCGTCTTGTGCTAATAAAGCACTTACCGAATGGTTCATCGCCTTGATGTAAATCAAGAACGGTTTACCTGATTTTGGTGCAACAAGAACAGGAGGATTCATCAGATACGCCTTGATATCTTCGAATGCCTTCTGGCAAGCATCGTCCCAAATAAACGATACGCCCTTCTTGTTTAGCTTAGAGAATGGTTGATACTTCCCAGAAAGATTTGAAATGAATCTCCGGATATACGCCAAACGCCCTTGCAAACCTCTGAGTTCTTTTAGATTCTTCGGGGGTTTCAATTCATTTATCGCCTTTACCTTGTCTGGGTCGATATGTATACCCTTGGTGGTAACGACGAATCCAAGGAATTTTCCGCTGGACATTCCGAGGAAGGATTTTGTGGGATTCATCTTCAATTGATGACTCCGTATGAGATCAAACATTGTTCTCAAGTCCTTGATGTGATCTTCTTTGCTGCGGCTTTTTACCACTAAATCGTCAACGTAGCATTCAACTGTTTTCCTGAGGTGTTTCTGGAAAATCTTAGTCATCGCTCGTTGGTATGTGGCACCTGCGTTCTTCAGACCGAACGGCATCACCGTGTAGCAGAAGACACCGAGGGGCGTTCTGAATGCTGTATGCTTTTCGTCATCGGGATGCATCTTGATTTGATTATACCCCGAAAAGTCGTCCATGAAAGACATTCTCTCGAATCCGCACGTATTGTCGATGATGACGTCCGTGATTGGGAGAGGAAAATCGTCTTTTGGACATGCTTCATTCAGGTTCCTGAAGTCGATGCAAATCCTCATTTTGCCATTCTTCTTCATGACTGGGACGATATTGGCTAACCAATCTGGATGCTGCTCCTCTCGGATAAACCCTGAGTCGATCAATTTCTTGACCTCTGCCTCGATGGCTTCCATAATCTGCGGACGAAACCGTCTTTGTTGTTGCTTGACAGGTTTAGCATCCGGCTTGATGTCGAGGCGGTGCATAGCCACATTGGGATCGAGCCCTGGCATGTCTTCGTAGTTCCAGGCAAAGACATCGATGTACTCTCTGATCAGGGCAATCAACTCCTCCTTCTCATCTGATGGAAGACTACCGCTGATAAATATGGGTTTTGGATTGGCCTCATCGCCCATGTTAATTTGGATTACTTCGTCTTCGGTGGGTGGCTCTCTTTATTCGAACCTATCACCATATTGCATGTTTAGGTGATGAACCCATGGGTCCTCCCACGTTGGCATTTGGTCGTCGTCCTCCAACGTAGACGGATCAGCTGTAGTCATGTTCGACATTAAGTCCTTGAACATTTCTCCCAAACTTGTGTCGGAATCTTCAGCTGACGAATCTAGCAAGTACCGATCCTTGGCTTTGTTAGCAATTTGATCTATGATTTGCCAGCCACATTCGTCATCTGACGAAACGTAGCCTAAGCCCCTCTTGTGACGATAATAGCCCTCCGGTTTACCCTTTGGTACATATGCCGCTTTGACTGGGACACGGGAACCTCGATCGAAGTATAGACCTTCTCCGAGTGTGAAATCATATCCTTGTCTTTCCATGAGCTTGCGCGCTTCTGGACTGTACTTAGATAAATGTAAACCAGATTTGTCACCATCTTCATCCTCTCTTAGGAAATGATCTGGCACCGGAAGATTTTCTCCTTTACCGAAGATCATTTCTTTTTGTCCCCCTATTTTGGCGGGAATAATCTGAGTTGTTCCGAAAGAGTGTTGGAGACGCTTCTTCGTTACATACGACGATCGGAGCGGCATACATAATTCGGGATTATCGTATAATCCCTTTATCACATCATCCAAAGACAAGGAGTACTCTAAGCCATTATTTATTTCAAGTTCGGCAAGTTGCCAGTTACAACCGCCATCTGACGACTGTTCGTCGTCGAGATTAATTACAAAGGGTACAATGTCATTAAAAACAAAACCACCATTGTAATCGAATCCGGCCTCGGAATCAGCTTCTTCTCCGCTGTCCGTGCCTTGGACCGATGGTTCTGTATCGGATTCGTTACCATAAAGGAGAGAATCTGTGAAGTAGTTCTCGTACCCTTTGAATGGCTGCTTATCCGCGACCACCGTCCTAACTCTTCCATCAGTGTCGATATATTTCAAACACTGATGTAGAGTGGAGGGGACTATAACGTTACTATGGATCCAAGGCCGACCCAATAGTAAGTTATAGGATGTCTCAGCATCAATCACGTAGTACGTGACCTCCGTCTTTAAATCGCCCATTTGGCATTTTATCCGGATTTTACCCAAAGGTCTTGACCCGCTGGTGTTGAATCCGTATATGACTGTGCCTGTAGACGCCAACTTGCTGACTGGAATGCCAAGGCTGTGCATCAGTCGAAGTGGCATAATACTCACAGCGGAACCCGGATCCACTTGGATTCGGTTAACTTCGCTGGAGCCAATATACCCGACGAAGTACAGGGGCCGATCGTGATTTGAATTCTTCGTCTGCATGTCCTCTTTGGTAAAGGTGATGCAGGGAATGTTCTTGGCTGCCACATTACACTGTTGGGCTGACAGTTCCAGTTCCTCGGGCGCTGGTTTGATTCGAGTAAGGAACACCTCTGAATCGGCCAGGGCTTCTTGCAAGGCTTCTCTAGTTTCCTTAGATAGCCGCAGCAATTCATAAAGTGTTATCCTTGCTGGAATGTTGGCTAGCTGAGCCATGATGTCGAAGACACGCGGATTTTTCGAACTTCCCGGTTTATCTCCTCCAATTGGACGACTGAAGCGAGACTGCTTCGGGTTCTGAACCTCTTGGGATCCTTTGTCTTTCTGTTTATCTGCCGGCTGTCGTCGAACATCTTCAGCCGGTTTGGGAATTGGGATCACCCCCATCTCTGTGAGAGTCTTGGCTGGTCCCTGTTTTGTCACCCCTAGCTTAGCTGCTTGTTCATTATGTGACGGATAGTTGAAGTGGTATTGGTTCCCGCTTCTGGTGGTGAAGACTTCTTGTTCATCTTCAGAAAGTGGGAAAGCTGGGATTCCTTCGTCATCTTTTCCTGGGATGGCGGAAACTCCGTAGCAAGACTTTCCTTTCCCTTTAGATTTCTTCGTGGATGACGATCCGGCCCATTGTTCATCTTCAATCAGGTCGGGGTGAACCCAAAGGATTTCACCGTTCGGGGCCGTGTGTGGCACTAGTCCCTTTTGGCGCTGTCCGTGCGGGTCGTCATTTACCGTCTTCATCCCAACTTTGGTGACACGCTTCGGCTCAAACCAAGCTGTGGGTACTGACCCAAAACTGATCGACACCGCATTTGCTCCTACATTCTTAGCCGGTTTCGGAGTTATGACTCCTACATCGATCAACGCCTGGATCTTGTCCTTGAGGTGGTAGCAGGACTTCGTAGGGTGGTGGACCGCTCTGTGATACACGCAGTACCTCGGGTCCGTCACTTTAGTGGCCCCTTCATGATCCACAATCGCCGGTAGCTGGATCTTGTTGTTCTCCAACAGATATTTGAAGATGCCGGGAACTTCGTCATCTTTGAAGGAGTAGACTTTGGGAAACCTCGGCTCCGAAGACTTTTGCTTCTGAGACCGCTGCTGCCAATGTGGCTGCGATTGCTGTGGAGCTCGTTGCTGCTGCTGCTGCTGTTGCTGAGGTTGCAATTGAAAGGTTTGGTTAGCATCAACAGCATTAACCTGAGCTTTACCTTTTCCTTTCTGGTTGAAATTCTGCTTCGGAGGGTTTGTAGCCGGTTGGCCTCTCTCCGCCTTCTTCCTCCTGAGGAATCGCTCAGCTTGCTCACCTCGGACCTTCAAGTCCTTCCATGTCTTGGATGGAGCTGTGCCCATTGCTTCCAAAACATCTAGCGAGAGGTTGTTGTGGCAGGTCTGAAGAATGAACTCCTCGCTGATCGGGTCCCGGCAATTCATCGCCTTATTCCGGAACCTTTTGACGAAGACTTCGACCAATTCTCCATCCTTCTGCTTCTCATCGAGCAATGTCCCGATAGAGATTTCAGTGTCGTCGTCGAAGAAATTCGCAAGGAATTTGGTCTCCATGTCGTCCCAGCTGTTTATGCTTCCTGGCTTGAGGCGACGATACCAATCGAAGGCAGCTCCGCGAAGAGTGCCGACGAATGACCGCACCATCAGAGGCTTATTACCCGAGATGACTCCCAAGTGCGATTTGAAATAAATCAAATGCTTAGTTGGTGAACCCATCCCATTAAACGGCGTGAAGTTGATTAGACTAAACTTTGCCGGATATGGGATCGATTCCCACTCTCTTGGGTAAGGACAGGGAATGCCCGTCTTTTTAGTCTCTTGAGCAGAAATCAATGTATTGATTTTGCTTTCGAGGTTCTTAATTTTCAGGCTTTCACCTGTGTCTTCGCTAGCATTATCATTACCACCCCCTGGATTAATGGGAGGGTTATTGACGTTGCGAGCTTCATTTGTATCCTCATCTTCCAAGTTGTTCTGGTTTTGACGACTTGGTTCCCCTTGTTGGTTCCTTAATGCTTGGATCTGTTGGTCATGCATCTCTCTCATGTTCTGCATGGCCATTTGCATCTCGAACCGAAAGGTTTCCTGTTGTTTGGCAATGGCATCTTCAAGCATCTTGGCCACTTGCTCCGCGCTTATCATGAACGACTCGCGGGGTTGTCCTTCACTGGACACAGTATTGTCAGACGCAACGGCTGAGCCAGTGTCTGATTCTTCATCTTCTGAAGGTACTCTTGTCCGGACCCTACCGTACGTTCCTCGCTTGATGGCCCCAGACTGTAAACGGGTCCTGGGTCGGGATGCTTCTGGAATCGTCTCGGGGTTATCCTGAGCCGATGTTCCTCTGTTGGTCATGTTGACAGTGACCCTTGAATGTTCACCGTCTTCGACCATCGTTCTTTTTCTTCGGAAACGCCTGGGCCTTGGCTTTGGCGCTTCATTGCTGAGTCTCTCGAACACGGAAACTCTTTCGGGGACTGTCTTTACACAGTTGCACTCAGACAGTACTGCCCGAATAAGTTTTGAACACGGACATTAAGCTTTAAACCTCTGAGGGCTTCTCTTTCTGGATTTGCTCGTACCCGCAACACGATAGTACAGCTCGTCCGTTTGAAAGTCGGAGCAACCTATCGTGTGTGGGCACGATTTCTCAGGTATAATGTCATCATCCTCGGACGACAACATTTCCTTCTGAGGATTAATTGCCTTTTTTGGGCTCTCGAGAGTTATACGCCTCGAAACGCGTCTTCGTGGACGTGA
>BQKN01000671.1:590503-626784 GCA_022839385.1 Asparagus kiusianus | reverse complement strand
GGGTACTGACCCAAAACTGATCGACACCGCATTTGCTCCTACATTCTTAGCCGGTTTCGGAGTTATGACTCCTACATCGATCAACGCCTGGATCTTGTCCTTGAGGTGGTAGCAGGACTTCGTAGGGTGGTGGACCGCTCTGTGATACACGCAGTACCTCGGGTCCGTCACTTTAGTGGCCCCTTCATGATCCACAATCGCCGGCAGCTGGATCTTGTTGTTCTCCAACAGATATTTGAAGATGCCGGGAACTTCGTCATCTTTGAAGGAGTAGACTTTGGGAAACCTCGGCTCCGAAGACTTTTGCTTCTGAGACCGCTGCTGCCAATGTGGCTGCGATTGCTGTGGAGCTCGTTGCTGCTGCTGCTGCTGTTGCTGAGGTTGCAATTGAAAGGTTTGGTTAGCATCAACAGCATTAACCTGAGCTTTACCTTTTCCTTTCTGGTTGAAATTCTGCTTCGGAGGGTTTGTAGCCGGTTGGCCTCTCTCCGCCTTCTTCCTCCTGAGGAATCGCTCAGCTTGCTCACCTCGGACCTTCAAGTCCTTCCATGTCTTGGATGGAGCTGTGCCCATTGCTTCCAAAACATCTAGCGAGAGGTTGTTGTGGCAGGTCTGAAGAATGAACTCCTCGCTGATCGGGTCCCGGCAATTCATCGCCTTATTCCGGAACCTTTTGACGAAGACTTCGACCAATTCTCCATCCTTCTGCTTCTCATCGAGCAATGTCCCGATAGAGATTTCAGTGTCGTCGTCGAAGAAATTCGCAAGGAATTTGGTCTCCATGTCGTCCCAGCTGTTTATGCTTCCTGGCTTGAGGCGACGATACCAATCGAAGGCAGCTCCGCGAAGAGTGCCGACGAATGACCGCACCATCAGAGGCTTATTACCCGAGATGACTCCCAAGTGCGATTTGAAATAAATCAAATGCTTAGTTGGTGAACCCATCCCATTAAACGGCGTGAAGTTGATTAGACTAAACTTTGCCGGATATGGGATCGATTCCCACTCTCTTGGGTAAGGACAGGGAATGCCCGTCTTTTTAGTCTCTTGAGCAGAAATCAATGTATTGATTTTGCTTTCGAGGTTCTTAATTTTCAGGCTTTCACCTGTGTCTTCGCTAGCATTATCATTACCACCCCCTGGATTAATGGGAGGGTTATTGACGTTGCGAGCTTCATTTGTATCCTCATCTTCCAAGTTGTTCTGGTTTTGACGACTTGGTTCCCCTTGTTGGTTCCTTAATGCTTGGATCTGTTGGTCATGCATCTCTCTCATGTTCTGCATGGCCATTTGCATCTCGAACCGAAAGGTTTCCTGTTGTTTGGCAATGGCATCTTCAAGCATCTTGGCCACTTGCTCCGCGCTTATCATGAACGACTCGCGGGGTTGTCCTTCACTGGACACAGTATTGTCAGACGCAACGGCTGAGCCAGTGTCTGATTCTTCATCTTCTGAAGGTACTCTTGTCCGGACCCTACCGTACGTTCCTCGCTTGATGGCCCCAGACTGTAAACGGGTCCTGGGTCGGGATGCTTCTGGAATCGTCTCGGGGTTATCCTGAGCCGATGTTCCTCTGTTGGTCATGTTGACAGTGACCCTTGAATGTTCACCGTCTTCGACCATCGTTCTTTTTCTTCGGAAACGCCTGGGCCTTGGCTTTGGCGCTTCATTGCTGAGTCTCTCGAACACGGAAACTCTTTCGGGGACTGTCTTTACACAGTTGCACTCAGACAGTACTGCCCGAATAAGTTTTGAACACGGACATTAAGCTTTAAACCTCTGAGGGCTTCTCTTTCTGGATTTGCTCGTACCCGCAACACGATAGTACAGCTCGTCCGTTTGAAAGTCGGAGCAACCTATCGTGTGTGGGCACGATTTCTCAGGTATAATGTCATCATCCTCGGACGACAACATTTCCTTCTGAGGATTAATTGCCTTTTTTGGGCTCTCGAGAGTTATACGCCTCGAAACGCGTCTTCGTGGACGTGAATCTTCAACGGGATCTTGCACTTGAATGCGCAAAGTTGTGCGCTTGGGTGCCACAGTTTTCTCTAAGTGTTGAGGGTTGCGGCGACCCCCAGCGTGTTGCATTGTTGTGGGCTTCTTCATTGGCCCCAAGCGTTCTTGAACTGGAGCTTTACCTCGTTCCTTCGGAAGTGGACCGAGTCGCTCCAGAACGGATTTTTTCTTCTGGGATGGTCCTGCGGGATCTCCCAGGGCAGTTGCGGCAATCACCGGCTGTTTGGGTTGCTTTGCCGGGTGTTGAATCTTTGGAGGCTGCGGGTCTTGCTCCTTAGCCTGAACCGCTTCAGACTTTGGCCTCCAAACTTTGCAAGTTGGTGGCGGCTTCTTGACCACCTCCTTCTGCAGCTTCCGACGGGCTTCTTCAGCTTTGGCCCGTGCTTGCGCCGATAACGCGCGGCGTTTGCGGATGCGCTCCTCCAAAGTCGAGCGATTCCGTTTGACACGGACCCACTCCATAGTTGATGGTTTAGAGGAACCACCCTGCATTTGCTGTTGAGGCTGCTTGTCTCGTTTGTTCTTCAGATCCGCATGATAACGGACCCCGTCAACGGACTCCATGGCCTTGGCGAATTGCTTCGCGAGGCGTTGACGCTGCCTCTGGCGGGCTCTCTTGGAGAGAGTCACCACGCCTTCAATGGCGGATTTGACCTTCTTTGAGGTCGGTAGGGCCTCACTCAACGCAGCTTCGGCGTCGATTGGGGTGAGGTTGTCGTTGGTGGCTTCAACTTCATCGTACCAACGCACCTTTCTCCTAGAGGAGAGCTTTTGGGACTTCTTGGACTTGGGGGAGGAGGTAGATCCGGACGAGGAGACGTATTCCTCGTATTTCTGTTGGTCGAATTCATACTCGACCTCCTCCACGACCGGGATCGAGATCCGCGGCTGCGACGCTCCAGCTTCGACAGCGAAGCTGTTGGCTCCCACTGTGGTCGCCAGATTGTTCGCGTGGAAAATCATGTTCTTCTTCATTGAGGATTCCATTACAAACTTTGAAAACAACTTTATGCGTTTTACAAATATCCGGTCTTTTTATAAGAGCCGGTTACAATGGAGATCGAAATAAAGAAAGAAACAAAAAATTACAACTTTCCTTTGAACAGATCGCGAGCTCCTGTTTTGCGGTCGCTCGCTTTGTGGGGTTCTTTGCCTGCGCCGGGGTTATGTGCCGTGGACCACCGCGTGATCTCGATCCAAACAGATCTACGACGTATTACGGGTATTATCTCGCCAAGGAGATAATAGCCGGGAGGGATCGTTTCGCCAAGAAAACGACCGCTCGAATCTCGGGATCAAAGGCCAAGCTTTGATCCGGAGTGTAGGGACGTAGATCTGAGGATTAAGCTCTTTCGGATTCCTACCTTTTTTTTGGTGCGGGTGCTCGCCAAGAACTGAATCCAAGTGTCCAAGCTTCAAGCCTTCACAATTCCGAGTTAAAGTGACAATCCGGCAGAGTTTCGACTCTTTAGAAGTTTAACCAAAAGTCCTCCAAAATGAACAACCACCCCCCCATTTATAGCCTCTCTGAACTGTGCGTTTGTGCACAAGAGAGAGGGGGGGGGGAGTCGGGGCACCGCAGGGTGGCTCGGCTCAGGCCGAGCCACCCTGAGGTGGCTCGGCTGCCGAGCCCCCCCAGGGTGGCTCGGCCTGAGCCGAGCCACCTCAGGGTGGCTCGGCTTTGGCCGAGCCACCCCGGGTTGGCTCGGCTCGAGCCGAGTCCCCGGGTGTGTTTCGTTTTCCGTCGTTTTCCCGTTGTCCGGTTGTGTCCGTGATTCGGTTGTTCGCTTGATTTGTTCGGGTTCTTGATTTGATAGCCCGAGTCCTCATTTGGCAGTAAATCCGCCTCGGTGTTTGAGTTCAAGTCCGTTTTGTTGTTGGACGACTCGTTAACTTTCTGAACCGTTGGATTGGTTCCACACGCGAACGCATCCCATTGCTTGCGTGCCTCATCGCCTCGTTGGCTTGTTTCGTCGCTCGAACGTCCGTTGATTTGTCGGTTCCTTGTGTCGAGCTATGCTAATGGACCTATAGGCAGTTTTATACGCCTACATGATTGGTTGGCTTGTGTTCATTGGTGGTCTACTATTGTTCTTGTGTGTGCTTTTGATTTGTCTATTTGGGGCTTCCGCGGCGCACAACAAGTGGTATCAGAGCTCCGGGTTGGATTTGGGAGTTTTGTTCGAAGGATTCATTGTTAGGTTCTTGTTGGGAGAGTAGATCTACAATATGGGTGATACAAGCAAAGCTAGTTCAAGTGCTACTAGTACATCGGGGTCGGCTTTGACAAAGGCGATCCAAAATTTGAGCATCAATAATACCAAAATTGATGTTCCAAAGTTCGACGGCAAGATCAATTTCGGTTTATGGAGGTGTCAAGTAATGGACGCCTTAGATGCACAAAATTTGGAGGAGACCCTTGAGTTTCAAGAGAAACCCGAGGAGATTGAAGACAAGGTTTGGAAGAAAATGAATAGTAGGGCTTGTGGGGTGATTCGGTCATGCTTGACGCCGGATCTCATTTATGATATGATGAACGAGACATCAGCAAAGAGATTGTGGAAAACGTTCAATGAAAAATATTTGACAAAGAGCATTGAGAATAGGCTTCATTTGAAGAAAATGTTCTACCAATTCAAGATGAAGAGAGGAGTTTCCATTCGAGAGCATGTTAACAACTTCACAAAGCTAATTTCGGATATGGCCAATGTTGATATCATGGTGGATGATGAAGACAAGGCGATGTTACTATTGTGTTCGTTGCCGGATGATGAGTTTAGTACTTTTGTTCTCACTATGATAAATGGGCGAACTACAGTTAGCTACAAGGAGGTGACATCGGCATTGGTAAATTATGAACTGAGGAGGAATGATGGTGAGCCCTCCGGGAAGGCATTTGGTGATGCATTAGCAGTTCGTGGCCGTAGTCCAAACCGTCAAAAGTTCAACCGCTCAAAATCAAATAATAGGGGTGGCCATAAAAGTGTTGGTAGAAATCAATGTGCCTTTTGCAAAGAAGAGGGACATTGGAAGAATGAGTGCCCAAAGTTGAAGTATAGAGCCGGGAAGCAAAGAGGAAAAGCAGTACAAGCTTCAGAGGTGAATGTTGCTAAGGTTGTTGGCGATATTTCAGATTCGGATTCTTTCGGTTATTCTTATCCCGCACTGCCGTCAGTTTGTTATGCCGACTCTACGGAGTGGATGCTTGATTCGGGAGCTACATTTTATATTTGCCCTAAGAGGGATTTGTTTACCAACTTTGAGGAGTTGAAGAGAGGAGACGTGGTGCTCATGGGGAACGATCACGTTTGTCCTATTAGTGGGATTGGCTCAGTCAGAATCAGAATGCATGACAGGGTGACTAGGGAATTGAAAGAAGTGAGGTTCGTGCCGTAGTTAACGAAGAATCTCATTTCTCTTGGGACTTTGGAGGCATCCGGCTATAGAGTGATATTAGAGGATGCTAGTTTAAAGATTATGAAGGGATCCATGGTGGTGATGCGAAGTGTTAGGGAAAATAACCTATACTACTTAAAGGGCAAGACAGTTACAGGGGGTCTGGCTGCTTCTATCACCACGGAGGAGGATACTACCACACTATGGCACATGAGGCTTGGACACACAGGTGATAAGTCCCTACAGTCATTAGCAAAACATGGGCTATTGAAAGGTGCAAAGACCTGTAAGATGGAGCTGTGTGAGCATTGCATACTTGGGAAGAAGACTAAAGTGAAGTTTAGCACCGTAATTCACAACACCCAAGGTATATTAGACTATATTCACACAGATGTTTGGGGCCTTTCTAAGCATACATCGCTTGGTAGGGCAAATTATTTCGTCACTTTCATTGATGATTATTCCAGGAGGAATTAGGTATATACCATGAAGCATAAACATGAGGTCCTGGATATATTTATGGAGTGGAAGAAGAAAGTGGAGCTGCAGACAGGTAGAAAGGTGAAGACTCTTCGTTCAGACAATGGTGGAGAGTACAAGAGTGATCCATTTCTGCAGTTTTGTCGGGATCACGGCATTAGAAGACACTTCACAGTTAGAGAGACACCGCAACAGAATAGGGTGGCAGAAAGGCTGAACCGTACCTTGCTGGAGAAGGTGCGATGTATGATGACACAGAGTGGATTATCTAGATCTTTTTGGACCGAGGCGTTGGTTTATGCGAGCCATCTCGTTAACAGGTTATCGTGCACTGTGATAGAGGGGAAGACTCCTTTGGAGCGTTGGTCTAGTTCTGTGGCTAGTGATTATGAGACTCTTCGGATATTTGGGTGTCCAGCTTATTTTCATGTTAGTGATGGGAAGTTGAATCCGAGAGCGAAGAAGGTTATCTTTGTGGGATTTAGAGAAGGTGTAAAAGGCTTCAAATTATGGGATCCACAAGACAAGAAGATGATCATTAGCAGAGATGTCACATTCGATGAGGCGTATATGATGAAGCCTCGAGTTCCTCAGCAGGTGGAGGAAGATCAGACAGGAAGGATATCGCAGCAGGTGGAGGATGATGTGACTCCACTCACTCCAGTTAGCATTGTTCCCATTGAGACTCCTACAGAGGTGACACAGGAAGGAGATGAGATGACAGTCGGGCATTTGGAGGATACAGTGGATGGTGAGGCTCAGGAGCAGGGTCATGCTCAGGGGTCCATTACAGCAGATAGACCGAGGAGAGAGATTCGTCGGCCAGCTAGATATGATGATGTCATAGTGGCATATGCTTTTTCGGTGGAGGTTGTTGATGATCTTATTCCTGCCACATTCAGGAAGGCAGAGTCCAGCCCTGATTCCATTAGGTGGAGGAATGCTATGGAGGAGGAGATGCAATCTCTTCAGAAGAACGACACTTGGGAACTTGCAAAGCTACCAAAGGGTAAGAAAGCTATTGGTTGCAAGTGGGTGTATCCTAAGAAGGAGGGATCTTCTATTGAGGACATTTGGTTCAAGGCCAGATTGATTGCCAAGGGATATGCACAGCTTGAGGGCATTAATTACAACGAGGTATTTTCACCCGTTGTGAAGCATTCATCTATTCGGATTCTATTGGCATTGGTGGCACATCTGGACTTAGATTTGGTCCAAATGGACGTGAAGACGGCCTTTCTACATGGAGACTTAGATGAGGAGATCTACATGACACAACCTATGGGGTTTAAGGCTGCATGAAGAGAAGATTTGGTGTGCAAATTAAAGAAATCTCTTTATGGACTAAAGCAATCACTGCGACGGTGGTACAAGAGATTTGATAGCTTTATGATTGGCCGAGGGTACACGAGGAGCCCTTATGACCCGTGTGTTTATATGCACAAGATACAGGATGGTGAGCATATTTACTTGTTATTGTATGTTGATATGCTCATAGCTTCCAGGAACACTTCAGCTATTGGGAAATTAAAAAAGGAGCTGTCATCTGAATTTGAGATGAAGGACCTGAGAGAGGCTAAGAAGATACTGGGTATGGAGATTGAGCGAGACAGGGTGAAGGGGAGATTGAAGCTTACACAGAGGAGTTACTTGCAGAAGATGCTGAAGAAATTCAGTTTTGAGGGCAATACCAAGGTGGTGAGTACTCCATTAGCTCCCCACTTTAAGCTTTCAGCTTTGATGTCACCAGTTTCAGTGGAGGATAGGGACTACATGTCCAAAGTTTCATATGCCAGTGCAGTGGGTAGCTTGATGTATGCTATGGTGTGTACTAGGCCAGATTTGTCACAGGCCGTGAGCATGGTATCTAGGTACATGCATAACCCCGGGAAGGGGCATTGGGAGGCCGTGAAGTGGATTCTACGGTATATTAAGGGTACTGTGGATGTTGGGTTGATATTTGCGAAGAATGATGAGACAGGGCAGGATTGTGTTGGCTACGTGGATTCAGATTATGCCGAAGATCTTGACAAGCGTCGGTCCACTACAGGTTATGTTTTTACATTGGCTAGTGCACCGGTGTGTTGGCGATGCACTCTTTAGTCTATAGTGGCGCTTTCTACTACAGAGGCGGAATATTTGGCGGTGACTGAAGCAGTGAAGGAGGCTTTGTGGCTACATGGCTTGTTGGATGATTTGGGGATTGCACAGGAGACCATTCAGGTACATTGTGATAGTATGTCAGCTATCTATTTGGCGAAGAACCAAGTCTACCATGCACACACGAAGCACATAGATGTCAGATTTTACTTTGTACGTGACGTATTGGATGGTGGTGATGTCACGTTAGAGAAGGTCCACACTAAGGACAATCCAGCTGATATGTTGACCAAAGTCGTACCGGGTGTGAAGTCTGGTCATTGTTTGAACTTATTGAACATTCTTCGTTGTTGAGGCCGTTGGCGGCTATTTGGATGAACTACGTTCGGCTTGATTCCTGGGGCAAAAGGATACGTAGGCAGTCTTGCAGATGCAGCCGGTTGAGATTGATTGGGGGTGTTTTTTGATGTCGGCTCAGTTTTGGAAAACGTTCGCCGAGGTGGAGATTTGTGGAACTAGCAGCAGAGGTTGACAGGTTCAGATTCAGACAAACTGGGTGGCGGTCGACCGGCCCGATCGACCGCATTCGTGCACAATGTTCACTGGGCTTCAGGATTGGTGGCGGTCGACCGGTCCGGTCGACCGCAGAAGTTTCTGTTTTATGGGCGGTCGACCGGACTGGTCGACCAACGAACTCTCTGGAGTTTTAGGTCTGTTGCTGGAAGGACGGCGGTCGACCGGTGTGGTCGACCGCGATGGATCGCGGTCGACCGTACCGGTCGACCGCCGAAGCGGTTTGGGCCTGGGTTCAGTTTCCTGACCCGTTTCGTTTGTGAGTTGTATATAAACCCTAAACTCGTTTTTAGGGTTAAGCTTTGACGATTTTGAGCTCCTGAAAGGGGATTTTGAGGGCTTCTATTGTTGGAGTCTATTGGAGAGATCTATTGGTCTTGTTTGAGGGTTTTGGGTAAGATTTGTAACCCTAATTTGTATTCCCCTTTGATTTCATTAGTAAAGCTTCTCCCCTCCTTGCCCCGTGGACGTAGGCATATTGCCGAACCACGTATATCTTGTGTTGTTGCTGTGATTGGTTGGCTTGTGTTCATTGGTGGTGTACTATTGTTCTTGTGTGTGCTTTTGATTTGTCTATATGGGGCTTCCGCGGCGCACAACACTTAGGTCTTCACCACCGTCGAAATCTAGCAGATGTTTTAAGCAAAACTGTAATTATTTTGTGGCCAGTTGTGATTCACCTAAAATCTCAGTGTTTACAATATCGCTTGCCAGTTACACTCGGTAATATGAAATTGTGAAGGGAGAGCATCCAAATTCAAATTCAACCGCTATTTCTATATGTATAATTATGCTATATAATTATATCATGCTGACAATTGAAATATAGAGAAATTAAGAAATCATTGCTCTGATTATGGATAAGATTTTGTATTAGACAAGAAAGTCTTAAATATAGAAAATGTCGAGGATGTGCTTCATCTCCTCGTCCGAAATATTCCGCGGATACAGTCAGCAATGAATCCTCCTGCTCGCTGGCGCAGCGGCAGATCTCCGCGTCCACAGCGCGCGAGACCATCTGCGCATGCGCTGGCACCAACGTGGGTTTAATCTCTGGCCCTTTGAGTGCCTCCAAGGGCCGTTTTAGTTTTAAATTTTAATGAAGATAAAAATTATGATTTGATGATAACACCACGTGGATTCCATGTCACTTTGTCAAGTGTGGATGAGATCCCGAGTCTATGGAGTATGGAAGGGGGAGGCGGTCAGGATAATGATTTTTATTGTTTGAGTATTTAAATGGATGGTACGTCATAATGTCAACATCTTTAATTTGTCTTTGAAAAACTTAGTTTACCTACTTGTTTATATTGACAAGTGAATGTTAATTAGGATTAAGTTAATTCTATATATGATGCCTTAGGCTGCGTTTGGCAAGATGATAAATGGGGGGTTAAGTGGGTCTAACCCTCCATTAGCCTGCCAAACAGAAAACAAAGGGCAAGGGTTAACAAACCCGCACGTGAGCCCATTACCACATTTAACCCATCATAAGAGGAGATAACTATTCCTCATAAGAAGGCGGGACAAGCCTTGTTCCGCCTTCTCTCGCGAGGGTAGGCAGCGGAAAAATTTGGGCGATTTTTTTATCTGGATCTCAGAGATTTTCCTCGTCTTCTTTCCCTCTAAAATTTTCCCCCTAAAATTTCCCCCAAATCTTGTGAGAGATCCTTGTAAAAATTTCCCCCCAAATTTCGTCCATCTCCTTCTTTCTCTCTAAATTTTCCCTCTAAAAATTTTCCTTTGCTTTTTTTCCCCCAAACATAGAGATCTTTAGCAACTATTAATAGGAATATTTTAGGGGGGACAATCAAGAAGAGAGAATTTTTCTTTTCAATAGTGGGATTTCTCAGCCGACGGGAGGCAAAGGAGTTGAGGTATGTTGATTTTGCTTTACTCTCAGTTTTTGAAAATTTTAATAATTTAATTTTTATACTCTTTCGTTTAGGAACTTGATATATATGTATCTTTTTTAAATTCTCTATTTGGGGAACTTTTGTCACAGAGTTTTTTGTTTTTTAAACCTACACGCATTGTGCCTTCTGTTATTTCGTGCAATTGCAGCCTACTTTTTTTGCCAATGACTCTCTTTTGCCAACGATATGGTTGTTGGTTGTCAAATGTGGTAAATTTTTCAAGTTAAGCTTCGTGTGGATATTGCCAACTTAGGAGACATTTTGAGCTTTTCTAGAACATTTTATCTTTCTATAGTGATTTCAAGTGTCTTCAAATGCGGCAATTGATCGATTTCATCTATATTGGCCCCATCTTGAGTAGTAGAGCCAACTTTCCAATCCCCAAAACTGTAATCCATTTCCAGCGCAATGAGGTGTTTCGACACGACTTTCCAGAAAACCATGTAAACTTTAGTATCAGGAACCTCAGCTTGGCTAATAACTCTTTCATCTTCATAGGCAGTGACCTGATTGTTGTACTACGAAGCTCAAGATATCTCAAATTTACTAAATTTCCTATCCCTTCTGACAGTTTCTCAATGGGATCATTATAATTTCTTACATTTAATAGTGTAAACATTTTTAGTGTTGTCAATAGAGGCTTAACAGAGAGAACTTGGATATGTTTTTAATAAAAAAGTTAAAATTGTTAACAAATTAGCCTTGAATTTGGATTGAATCCATGATGATGTGAATTGAATTATTGTAAAGACTTGTTGCTTTAAGACCAAATGTTGATTGCTTTGTAGATTAGATTATTATTTTTTTGGTTCTGAAAGAATGTGTTTGGGTGAAAATTTGATTTCATTGATGAGTCCATTACAGCTTCAAACACTTACAATAAACTCAAACAAAAAATAGCCTTTTTATAAGACTTTAAATCAAAAGTTACAATTTTCTCTCAAACTACAAACAATAGAAGTTTATCGCCTATTGCTTGTGCGGGATCGTTGCCGGTGCCGGGGTTTATCCGTGGACCGCCTACGGATCAGATCCGGTGAGCAGAAGTTTGAATAATTAATGCTTTCGCTTTACGAGGGAAGTGATTGCAATAATGGCGATTTTGACTAAGCAAAATCACGGCTCTTCTCGAGATTTAAGACTAAGCTTAAATCCGAAGGAATGGGGAAGGAGTCTCAGATCTCTCGAACCTTTGCCTTATTGAAGAACTCCTCCAAGATCTGCTAACTCTCTGAAATTCGTGTTCCAATCTCCAATTTGACAGCACTTCGTCCTCTTGATCTCTAGATCTTTTTAAAAATGAACACCCGACCCCCTATTTATAGGCTTAGTTGGTTGTTTTCTTGGATCAAAACGAGGGATTCCCTTTATCGTCAGTTAGCAACTGTCTAACAACAATATCAGAGCAGTTAGAACCCAAAATCCTGAAAGAATCCATAAAAGAACCGAAAAAAAACCGATTCTGGCCGATTCACCGAAGTGGGGGGGGCGTGGGCCGACCCACCAAATGGTGGTTTAGCCCTGGCCGAGCCACCAAATGGTGGTTTGGCCCGTGGCCGAGCCACTGGTCTGACCGGATCATTTTGATGCGTCCCGATCGCCAGAGGCTTTCGTGGTTTTCTAGAGTTCGGCTCGTTCCGCCGTTTGTACGTATCTCATTGCTCCGCCGATCGGTACGCTTCCTCGATTCGCTTCGCGCATTTTGTGAACACGCGGATCGTTGTGATGGTGGCTGGGCTAATTTTTAGGTTACTTGGCTTGCCGTTCCGATGGCCAGCGAATGCGTGGGTCGCTTAGAACTGACTAATGAGTGCGTGAGCCAATTAGAAATAGCCTGTGAGCGTACGAGGCACCTGGTTCATCATTCCGGTGATCGTTGAGCGTATGAGCCACTTGGTTGAATCTTCTCGATGTGGATGACAATGTTTATCGCCTCCTCTTCGTCTCGAGCTGCATACGGGAACTTATAGGCATTTTTTAGACGCCTACTGATACCCCCTCCAAAGTGTTTCAGTCTCATTCTTTTAAAGAGGAGTCTGAAATGCTTTGGACGTGATAGGCCTATACCTTCAGTCGGTATTAAAGGACCTATAACCGATTTTAGTTCTTGACTTCTCCACATTTCAGTCTGTTCAGTGTTTTATCGAACAGTTGCAATGCTTCCGGTGCTGCGTTTATCGTCTGACCGTTGCCGAAGTCTCGAATCAGAATTTGGTGAGTTAATTTTGGCTCGTCTCGCTGAGTTGACTTTTGGATTAATTATCTGCGTCGTAACACGTTGAACGATGTTGACCTAGGGCCGCGTTGATCCGCGTTAACCTTAGGGCTTCGAATCGATCGGTGTTAACTCTCATGGCAACGCGTTAACCGGCATTGACCTAGGGCTACGCGTTGATCCGGCGTTGACCTTAGGGTTTCGAATCGATCGGCGTTGACTCTTATCGCAACGCGTTGATCGGCGTTGACCTAGGGCTACGTGTTGATCCGACGTTGACCTTAGGGTTTCGAATCCATCGGCGTTGACTCTCATCACAACGCGTTGACCGACATTGACCTAGGGCTAAGCGTTGATCCGGTGTTGACCTTAGGGTTTCGAATCGATCGGCGTTAACTCTCATCGCAACGCGTTGACCGGCATGGACCTAGGGCTATACGTTGACCGGCGTTGACCTTAGGGTTTCGCGTTAACATGAGGAGAACTAGTTTATACTCGTGTATTCCTGGGATTTTCGGGAATTAGTTTAGCCTCGTGTACCCGTCGGAGGTTGACGGGTTATCCTTAAGAATATTATGCATAATATTTTCCAGGAACTTCCCGTCAATGGTGAGAAATAGTTTAGACTCGTATTCTCATTGGAGTATAAATACGGGCATCGAATACATTGAGAAACACCTGAAAGTGGTTCAAAATGCATATGAATTATCCCCGGATCCTTCTACACACGGAGACACACATTTCAAGGCTCACACGCGCGCGAATCATCAAAAAAAATACTTGTAATTTGGGTCGATTCAATCTGATTTGGTTCAGGTTCGGTCTGGGTTGGTTCAGACCGGTCCGGTTCAGCCCCCTTTAAAACTCCTCTTCAAAAGACCGATTTTTCCCTTCTTCTCTTCTTTTGTTCGGTTCCAAAACAGAAGTCCCCCCCCCCTTTGCTGTTTTTGAGTTCTCCCTCTCTAAAACTCCATCCTCTTCTCCAAGTCTTCTAAACTCTTTAAAGTTTCAACTTTCCCTCTTAGTCCTCAAGCAAGGCAAGTTGGGTTTGGAGGATTTTGGGCTTCATCATCAACAAAGCTTCCTCTTCAACGATTCTTCAAGCTTGAGTAAGAATCCTTCTTCTTCATGGCTTTTAATTTGGTTCTTATCTCTTGAATCCTCCAAATTTCAAAACCCTAATTTTTGATTTGGGGAAAAATTCCAATCTTGATTTTTTGTTCTTAAAAGTTGGCCGAAAATTGGGGTATGTATTCCCTCACTTTTGATCCCAATATTCACATCCAAATTTCGTCTCGAGCCGCATACGGGAACTTATAGGCTTTTTTTTTTTTTGCTCTTGAGGGATTGGCCGAAATTGGAGACATGGATTGTGTGCAAAATTTGAGGAAGTTTGAAGGGGTTTTTTGTGCAAAAAGATGGACTGAAATCTGAGGGCTTTTGTGTAAAAATAGTTGAAATTGTTGAGGGTGTTATGTGTAATAATAAGGCTAAAATTTGGAGGGCTCTTGTGCAAATTTGGGGCTAAAATTTGGAGGGCTTTTTTGCAAATATGGGGCTAAAATTTGGAGGGTGTATGTGTAAATTTGGGGCTTCGAGTGTTGGTTGACAACTTTGAACCCGTACATAGCCGAATCCAAGTTGATGTTAGTCTGAATTCTTGTATATGATTGAACTCGAATTTGTATATAGCCAATGCTTTTGTATTGTCGAATTCATATGTAACTGAACTCGTGTATGCCTTGAGTCTGAACTTGTATGTTTAATTTTCCACTCGTTTTAACTTGAATGGGGGATGTCGTATAGGTTTAATCAGACCTTCAACTAGAAAATTCTATGTTGTAGAATTTCAATTGAAGATTCACAATTTCCCTTTTTAACATTATACTTCCCAATTTCTCTGAATGATTGAATTGTTGGTTCTCATTGCAGATTAGCTATGTCGACAAAGAGATCACGTACCACGAGGGGTCGTTCTGCTACCCAGTCCCCTGAGCCCGAACCTTTCAGCTACACCGGTATAACGTCATCATTTCTCTTATTTACGACTTCACCATTAACATATCATACTGCATATTGCATCTTGCATCCTCGTTTTGTCCTTCTTGGCGAGGCAATTGGGAAGAGCCATCACCCTCCTTCGTGAGTGTGGCCGCTTCTTGGTCAAAACACGCCTAAATTAATTTGGGGCGATTTTAATGGCATAGAGCCGTCACTCTCCTTCGTGGGTGTAACCGCTTCATAGTCGTGCTTTGCCTGGTCGAAGTACGCCTTAATTAATTTTGGCGATTTACAAGGTATAGAGTCGTCACTCTCCTTCGTGGGCGTGACCGCTTCATAGCCGTATTTTGCCTGGTCAAAGCACGCCTTGATTAATTTTGGCGATTTCCACGGTATAGAGCCGTCACTCTCCTTCATGGGCGTGGCCGCTTCATAGCCGTGTTTTGCTTGGTCAAAACATGCCTTAATTAATTTTGGCGATTTCCACGGTATAGAGCCGTCACTCTCCTTCGTGGGTGTAACCACTTCATAGCCATGTTTTGCTTGGTCAAAACATGCCTAAATTAATTTGGGACGATTTCCACGGTATAGAGCCGTCACTCTCCTTCGTGGGTGTGGCCGCTTCATAGCCGTGCTTTGCCTGGTCGAAGTACGCCTTAATTAATTTTGGCGATTTACACGGTATAGAGCCGTCACTCTCCTTCATGGGCGTGACCGCTTCATAGCCGTATTTTGCTTGGTCAAAGCACGCCTTGATTAATTTTGGCAATTTCCACGGTATAGAGCCGTCACTCTCCTTCGTGGGCGTGGCCGCTTCATAGCCGTGTTTTGCTTGGTCAAAACATGCCTTAATTGATTTTGGCGATTTCCACGGTATAGAGCCGTCACTCTCCTTCGTGGGTGTGGCCGCTTCATAGCCGTGTTTTGCTTGGTCAAAACATGCCTTAATTAATTTTTTCGATTTCCACGGTATAAAGCTGTCACTCTCCTTCGTGGGTGTGGCCTCTTCATAGCCGAGAAACAAACATCTTTGTGTCAACTCGAATCCTCTATTACGTCGGGTGAAGCTAAGGTAGAGTGACTCAAAGAGGAGCTCAAGGTAGAAGAGGGGGCCCTGGGAATCTTGGGGATGGCGAAAGATGACTTAGAGCGTTCCCGGGTTGTGATATCCGGGAAATTGGAGCTCTCGAGACAGAGGTTAACCGAGATCAAAGAAGAGGCCGCGAAGACATTATCCCTCACCGAGGAGTCTTTCAAGGTTGAATTGCAGTGTGAGCTTGAGCGAAATTATACAGAAGAACTGACGAAACTTGAACATCAAATCCGTAGTCACAAACTTCACGTAGATTGATTGTAACTCTTGTACCTACAAACTCGATTTTTATGAATAGAAGACATTTTTTTGTTCATTATATTTCTTTTATTATGATATCTTACTCCATCTAGAATAATCAATCATAATACTCATAGGATTTTTGGCAAACCCCCAGCCATCAACGGGTTTGATGAGCCTTTACCGATTACCGTTTGAATCGGGTTAGCATGCGGATTTTTTTATCCGTTCCGCATGTAATGTTGTGCTAAAAGAGTTAACTCTTTTAGTGCTATGATATTGAATACGTAGACTTCGTCTTCCTCATAGGAGTAGACTAAACGGCAACGCGTGTTAGGCGCTGGCTTATCCCTTCTTAGGCTTCGGGATAAAATTCCCCAGACTTAAACTCTGGTGTCTTCTTCAATCGGTAAAAGACTAAACCGGCAACGTGTGTTAGACGTAGACTTAGGATTTTTTACAAACCCCCAGCCTTCAACGGGCTTAACAAGCCTTTACCGACTGCCGTTTGAGTCGGGCTAGCATGTGAATTATTAAAACTCGTTTCACATGTAACGTTGTGTTAAGAGAATGGATTCACTTAGACTTTGTGCTATGATTTTAAATACATAGACTTCACCATTTTTTTACGGGAATATGGCACCCGACAACACGTATTAGGCGTTGACTCATCCCTACTTAGGATTCGGGATAAAAGTCCCCAGAATTATACTTTGGTGTCTTTTTCAATCGGTGAAAGACTAAACCGATAACGTGTGTTAGACGTAGACTTAGGATTTTTAGAAAACCCTCAGCCTTCAACGGGCTTGATAAGCCTTTACCGACTGCCGTTTGAGCCGGGCTAGCATGTGAATTATTAAAACCCGTTTCACATGTAACGTTATACTAAGAGAATTGATTCACTTAGACTTTATGCTATGATCTTGAATACATAGACTTCACCATTTTTATGGGAATATGGCACCCGACAACGCGTATTAGGTGTTGACTCATCCCTACTTAGGATTTGGGATAAAAGTCCCCAGAATTATACTCTGGTGTCTTTTTCAATTGGTGAAAGACTAAACTGGCTACGCGTGTTAGACGTAGGCTTATCTCTATTTAGGAGTCGAGATAAAATTCCTCGTGCATGAAATGTACGGATTTAAAGTTGAGAATTGTGTCTTTTCTTAGGGTAAAGACGAACCCAAAATGGAAGAGGAAGAATTTTATATTCTATCTTCCGGTACCGAAGAGGAAGAATTTTATATTCTATCTTCAGTTAGAAAGGAAACTCAAAGTGAGATCTCCACCCCAGAATCCAGAAAGATGAAACTAGGAGTGGGATCTCCACTCCGAGAATCGAAAAGATTCAAGCAACCCTAACTTTTATAGGATTGGTTGCTTGATCCAAAAAAAGAGTTCCTCATTTATTAAGGGAAAATTTCGATTTCGATCCTAACTTTTATAGGTTGGCTGAAAAGGAAAAGATGGAAGTCTTTCGTTTATCGAAAGGGATAACTCAATCTTAGTCCTAACTATCTGCAGGTTTGACTAAGTGAAGTTGGAGACAATCCTAACTTTTATAGGTTTGATTGCTCAATTTGAAAGTGGACCACTCGTTCATGGAAGGAATCGAGAGGGGAATCTAGCTTTGGCCCTAACTTTTATAGGTTTGACCCGGAAGCAAAGGGAGTGGAATACAAGTAGCAGTAGAAATACTGGTTTGTACTAGCCACTCGATGGAGGATTTTGATGTTAAGTGATCAGGACTTAACACGTCAAGCTTTAAAAATTATCATGAATTGGCGGATAGAAATTTTAGTGGACCCACCGTCAATTGATTTGATCGGTGGGGGATTTTATGATGAAAGGTTGATCTATCAAAATGATCGAATCTCATTCATCAATAATAAAACACGCTTTAACTTTGAATACATTCAGAGTCCAAGTGTGGATTTTTTTATTCATTACTTTAACAGCAACTGGGTTATCCCTAAGAATACCACATGCAGTATTCTTCTGGGAACTTCCCGATACATTGATTATCCTGAATATACTAAGGGTAGTATTTTTTCAGGAACTTGTCGTTCATCGGCATCATAAGTCGATCGCCTTCCTTGGTAATGAGGCGATATGCGCCACTCGAATAGACTGTCTCTACTACGAATGGCCCTTCCCATTTGGGTTCAAATTTTCCTTTCTTCTTAGAGTTAAGGATCATAGGCCGCCGTTCAGTTAAGACTAAATCTCTTTCTTTAAAACTCCGTTGCCGAACCTTTTTGTCAAAAGCTCAGGAAATTCTGGCTTGGTAGAACTCAATGTGCTGTTGAGCTTCTAAGCGCTTCTGATCGAGCATCTCGAGTTCTTCGAGACGTTTCTGATGTTGTTCTTCATTCGTCATCTGGGTTGCGAGAGCGATTCTAAGGGATGGAATTTGAATTTCTAACAGAAGGACGGCTTCACACCCGTACACCAAAGAGTATGGGGTTGCGCCAGTAGGCGTGCGAACTGTGGTGCGGTAAGCCCATAGTGCTTTGCCGAGCTTATCATCCCAATCTCGTTTGTTAGTCTTCACGAGTTTTGATAAAAGCTTGATGATAGTATTGTTAAAGGCTTCAGCTAATCCATTTGCTGTGGGATTATAAGCTATTGACGAGATGTTTTGAATTTTAAACTTCTCGCAAAATCTGATGAATGTATTACTGACAAACTGAGGACCGTTGTCATGTATGATCCGTCTTGGGACACCATATCGGTAGATAATATGATGTTTGATGAATGCGATAATGTTGCTTGTCTTAACTTCTCTGAGCGGAATCGCTTCAGCCTATTTGGAGAAGTAATTGGTAATTGCGAGAACGAATCGATCACCTCTGACTGACGGGGGATTTATAGGACCAACGATATCCATTCCCCAAGTCTTAAAAGGCCATGATGTAGCTGAAGGGTGCAAATGCTCCGGGGGTTGGTGCATATAATCCGCGTGCACTTGACACGCGTGGCACTTTCGGGCATATACGACCGCATCTTTAATCATGGTGGGCCAATAATATCCCATTCTCCTGATGCAGTCATAATGCTTGGGGCCAGGTTGGTGTGCACCATAAACCCTTTCGTGTGTCTCTTTCAGGACTTCTTCTGCTTCTTTAATCGATAAGCAACGTAGTAGTAAGTCATCATACCCCCTGCGATATAATGTTCGACTCTCCGTGTTATAGTAGAATCTCGGTGCTCTTCGTCGGATTGAGTCCCTCTCCTTCACGTCTTCTGGTAAGATTCCCTGCAGAACATAATCTATGATAGGAAAACGCTAATCTCGGGGTTCGAACTCAGCATGAGTTGAATGTACTTCTTTAATATTCTCTTCCTTGTCATCTTCATTGCAGATTGGCACGAAGAGTTGGTGAGTTCTCACCGTAACGAACTGTTCCGTTTTGGGAGGTTGTGTCAAGGACACATCTAATGCTGCTAGCGCATCTGCGTATGCGTTTTACAAGCGTGGAATGTATTCGATGAAAAATCATTCAAACGATTCTGCCATCTCAACGGCCACCTTATGGTACGGTATCAAATCCTGATTTCTAACCTCATACTCTCCCTAAACTTGTTTAACTATCAGTTGAGAGTCACCGAAAGCTTCAAGGTATTCGACCCCCAGCTCTTTAGCAAAGCTGAGTCCAATAAGCAGCGCATTATATTCGGCTACGTTGTTTGAACACGACTCGGTCAGCGAGTAGGCTCTAGGCATCACATGTTTTCCTGGAGAAACTAAGACAACTCCAACTCCGGAAGAAATCTTAGAACATCCAGGAGCACTTGCTACATTAGTTGCTCGAGAGGCACCATCGAAGTACAAACGCCACACCTATTGATGGGAAGTTACGTTGACTTTGTGGGTTTCATCTGGCAGATCGTCGTATACCTCGGCGGTGTCCTTCGTTGGGTTAGCCGCCAGGAGATCACAAATAGCTTGTCCCTTAACAGACTTTTGTTGTTTAAAATGTAAGTCGTATTGGGACAAAAGTAAAGCCTATTTTGCTAATCGTCAATTCATGAAAGCCGGCTGCGTCATGAACACTCAGATTAGGTTAACATTGGAGATAACATAGATAGTTTGTCCGACTAAGTAATATCGTATTTTTTGAATTGTGAATACCAAGGCGAGACATTCTCTCTCAATCATTGGATATCGAGATTCGGCGCCTACGAGGGTCCAACTTAAATAATACACTGCTTGTTCATGACCGTTATCGTCGTCTTGTGCAAGTAATGCACTTAACGAATGGCTCGTCGCCTTGACATAAATAAAGAAAGGTTTGCCCGATTTTGGTGCGACGAGCAGATGGGGTTTTGAGAGATATTCTTTAATATTCTCAAATGCCTTTTGACAAGCGTCATCCCATATAAATGGTACGCCTTTCTTTATAAGCCTGGAGAATGGTTGACATTTTTCCGAAAGGTTTGAAATGAAGCAATGGATATAAGCCAACCGTCCTTGTAATCCTCTGAGTTTTTTAAGGTTTCTCGGGGGTTGTAGCTCGTTGATCACCTTTACTTTATCTGGATCAATATGAATACCCTTAGTAGTGACGACAAATCCGAGGAATTTGCCGCTGGACATTCCAAGGAAAGATTTGGTAGGATTCATCTTCAATTGGTGAGTTCACATTAGATCGAACATCGTCTTTAAATCCTTGATGTGATCATTTTTGTCATGACTTTTCACGACTAAATCGTCCACGTAGCATTCGACAGTCTTTTGAAGATGCTCTTGAAAAATCTTTGACATAGCTCTCTGATAGGTGACACCTGCGTTCTTCAAGCCGAAGGGCATAACCGTATACCAGAAAACACCGAGGGATGTTCTAAATGCGGTATGCTTTTCATCATCTGGGTGCATCTTTATCTGATTATAACCGAAGAAACCGTCCATAAAAGACATTTTCTCGAATCCACACGTATTATCGATGATAACATTTGTGATGGGAAGAGGAAAATCGTCTTTTGGGCAGGCCGTGTTAAGATCTCTGAAGTCGATGCAAATCCTAATTTTTCTGTTCTTCTTAAGGACTAGGACGATATTGGTAAGCCATTCGGGATGTTGCTCCTCCCTGACGAAACCCGAGTCGATAAGCTTTTTGACTTCAGACTCGATTGCCTCCATAATTTGCGGACGAAACCGTCTTTATTGTTGTTTGACAGGTTTGACATCCGGCTTAATATTGAGACAATGCACTGCTACATTTGGATCGAGCCCTGGCATATCTTCATAATTCCAGGCGAACACATCGATGTATTCCCTAATGAGAGAGATTAACTCTTCTTTCTCATCCGGTGGGAGGCTGTCGCTAATGAATATTAGCTTCGGATTATCCTCGTTACCCATATTCACCTGGACTACTTGATCTTCGGTAGGAGGTTCTCTTTGTTCAAACCTATCATCGTACTGCATATTCAGGTGATGAACCCAAGGGTCTTCCTAAGTTGGCATTTGATCGTCTTCCTCTATTATCGCAGAATCAACCGTAGCCATGTTCGACATTAGTTTTTTGAACATTTCTCCAAGACTAGTGTCGGAGTCCCAGGCTAAAGAGTCAGAAGAATATCCGTCTTTGCCCTTATTAGCGATTTGATCAATGACTTTCCAGCAACATTCGTCGTCGGATGAAGAAACATAACCCAGACCTCTTCGGTGGCTATAAAAGTCATCGGGCTTTCCTTTTGGTACATAGGCCATACGAGGTGGAACTCGCGAACCTCGACCAAAACAAAGACCTTCCCCAAGTGTGAAGTCATATCCGTATCTCTCCATGAGATTACGAGCTTTTGTGTTATACCTGAATAGATGAGGGGTAGGTTTATCACCATCGTTATCTTCTTCCAAAAAATGATCTGGTATCGAAGGTTCTCTTCCTTTACCATAGATAACTTCTTTTTCGCCCCCTGCCTTTGTAGGAATGACAAGTGTCGTTCCGAATGAATCCTGAACATGCTTCTTCGTCATACAGGACGATTGAAGTGGTACATGCAAATTAAGGTTATTATGCAATTCTTTCATAACATTATCGAGACACAACGAGTACTCTAAATCATCATTTATTGATATTTCTTCGGTAAGTTTCCAGTTACAACTACTTTCCAATGATTCTTCATCGTCAAGATTGATTACAATAGGTACAATGTTATTAAGTACAAAATCACCATCATAATCAAACCCAGCTTCGGTATCAGCTTTGTCCCCGCTGTCCGTTCCTTGGGCCGATGGTTCAGTATCGGATTCGGTACCGTATAGAAGGGAGTCGGTAAAATAGTTTTCTAACCCCTTAAATGGTTGCTTATCCGCGACCACCGTCTTGACTTCGTTATTGGTGTCCACATATTTGAGACACTGATGAAGAGTTGATGAGACTATAAGATTACCGTGGATCCAGGATCGACCCAACAGTAGGTTATAGGAGGTCTCTGCGTCAATCACGTAGCATGTGACTTCTGACTTCAAATCCCTGATCTGACACTTCACTCGAATTTTTCCCAATGGTCTGGACCCACTGGTGTTGAATCCATAGATCGTGGTGCCTGTGGAGGCTAGTTTACTAGCTGGTATTCCGAGATTGTACATCAATCGGAGTGGCATGATGCTAATAGCGGAACCCGAATCAACTTGGATCCGGTTGATAACACTGGAGCCAATGTGCCCGGTAAAATATAGGGGCCGGTCATGCTTCGAATTCTTCGTCTGCATGTCTTCTTTGGTGAAAAAAAATGCAAGGGAAATGGTGCGCCGCGAGGTTGCAATGTTGGACTAGCGGTTCTAGTTCTTTAGGAGATGGCTTGATCCGAGTCAGAAAAACTTCGGAATTGGCCAAGGCTTCTTGTAACGCCTTCCTTGTTTCTTTTGAAAGATGCAGCAGTTCATATAGGGTTATTCTAGTCGGTATATTAGCTAATTGCGCCATAATATCAAACTGGTGTAGAGCGCTCGAGCTTCCCGGTTTGTCCCTTCCAATCGGGTGATTGAATCGAGACTGCTTCGGGTTCTGACCCTCTTGGTATAATGGTTCTTTCCCTTTTTGCTTTTGTTGGATCTTCTCCGCAACTACGGGTGTTGGGGGAGTTGTGACAATTCCCATCTCCGCTAACGTCTTGGAAGGAACGGTTTTGGTTACCCCCTGCTTAGCCAATTGCTCGGAAACATCCGGATACTTGAAGTGATATTCATTTCCACTCTGGGTTGCAAAGACTTCTTGTTCATCTTTAGAAAGCGGAAAAGCAGGAATTTTTTCATCATCTTCCCCTGGAATAGCAGAGGCTCCGCAACAGGACTTTCCTTTTCCCTTTGACTTCTTCTTGGAAGAGGATCCGGTCCACTGTTCATCTCCAATCAGATCGGGGTGAACCCAAAGAATCTCGCCGTTCGGGGCTGTGTGTGGCACAAGTCATTTCTGATGTTGTCTGTGAGGATCATCATTCACGGTCTTTATTGCCGCGTTTATTACGGGCTCAGGCTGAAACCAGTTCAAGGGAATGGATCCGAAGCTAATCGACACTGCATTCGCACCCACCTTCTTCTCTTTAGGCTGCTTCATAGTGATGACCCCAACATCAATCAAAGCTTGGATCTTATCTTTGAGGGCGTAACACGACTTGGTAGGGTGGTGAACCGCTCTGTGAAACGCGCAATACTTCGGGTCATTAACCCTTTTGGCGTCTTCCTGATCTTGGACTGGAGGCAACTTAATCTTATTGTTTTCTATAAGGTATTTGAAAATACCGGGGACTTCATCCTCTTTGAACGAGTAAACCTTCGGGAATTTTGGCTCTGAAGTTTTTTGTTTCTGAGGCTGTTGTTGCCACCGTGACTGCTGAGGCGCCTTCTGCTGCTGTTGTTGTGGTTGCGCTTGCACTTCGAATGTTTGATTCGCATCCACTGCATTCACTTGCGCTTTCCCTTTACCCTTAGGAACAAAATTCTGTTGTGGGGCTGGTGCCGTCGTTTGACCTCTTTCGGCCTTTTTCCTTTTGAGGAAATGTTCGGCTCTTTCCCCTCGGACCTTCAAATCTGTCTAGGTCTTAGACGGTGCCATTCCCATGGCTTCGAGAATATCCAATGAAAGATTGTTGTGACAAGTCTCCAGGATGAAGTCTTCGCTAATTGGATCCCTACAATTCATGGCTTTGTTCCGGAATCGTTTGATGAAATTCTCCACCAACTCTCCGTCCTTTTGCTTCTCGTCAAATAATGTTCTGATCGAAACCTCGGTGTCATCGTCAAAGAAATTTGTAAGAAACATATCCTCCATGTCATCCTAACTGCTAATGCTCCCTGGCTTAAGGCGGCGATACCAATCGAAGGATGCTCCGTGAAGAGTGCCGACGAATGACCGTACCATCAAAGGTTCATTCCCAGAGATTATCCCCAAGTGAGACTTGAAGTATATTAAATGCTGAGTGGGGGAGCCCTTTCCATTAAACGGTGTGAAGTTGATTAAGTTGAACTTTGCCGGTTACGTGATTGACTCCCACTCTCTTGGGTATGGGCACGATATTCTGGACCTTTTCACTTCCTGAGGATTCATCAACGCATTGATTTTGCTCCTCAAATCTCTCATTTTCTTATCCTCATTCGTATCTATCTTCGAGTGGTTTCAGGGAGAAGTAACGTGGTCCTCTTTCGTATTATTATCATCCAAGGGACCACCCCCATTATTGTTGTTGACGGGAGGAGTGTTCATGTTAGTATTCTCATCCACTTCCCGCTCGTTATCATCTTGGTTGGGATTATTGCGACGGCTAGATTCTCCCTGGTGAGTTGTTAGTGCTGCAATTTGCTGGTCATGCATTTCCCTCATTTGCTGCATAGCCATTTCCATTTCAAATTTGAAGCTCTCCTTCTGCTTAGTTAAAGCGTCATCGAGAATTTTAGCCATTTGTTTAGCGCTGATCATAAATGATTCGTAGGATTGCCCTGCGCTGGATGCTGTATCATCGGAAGCCATCGCTGAGCAAGCATCTGAGCAAGCATCCGACGTCTCGTCTTCTGAAGGAAGTCTCTTCTGCATTCTTTGGTAATCCTTGTGTCTAATGGTTCCCGATCGCAATCGGGTCATACGTCGGGATACTGCGGCAAACTGATCCGGACTAAAGTATCGTGTCGACTTTCCTCTCCCGGTCATGTTAACGGACACTTCTGGAAATTCATCATCCTGAAGAGCAGCTGTCTTCTTGTGGAAATGCCTTGGTCTGGATTCAGATGTTCTTGTGGAGATTCTTTCAAACACTGAAACTCTCTTCGGGACGGTCTTGGAACAATAACATTCTGACAATACCATCTTAATAATTTTAGCATACGGATAGTGAGAATCCGTGTCTCGGGCACTCCTTTTTTTGGATTTGTTCGCACCCCTAGCTTGATGGTACAACTCGTCAGTTTGATGACTGGAGCAACCTATCGCGTGTTGGCACGATTTCCCAGGTATAACGTCTTCATCCGACGAGTACGTTTTCTTCTGGAAATACAACGTTTTGTTAACGTCTTTAGGAGTCGTATGTCTGAGGCTACGTTTTTGTAAACGTTGGCCCTTAACAGGCTCCTGGATTTCAACACGCAATCCAATGCGGTCATTTGCGTGACTTTTCCTGTCATACGTTCTCCTCCGCTGCTTAGGAGGATGACCTCCAGCCTGAAAATGTGTTTGAGATCCATTCAATAAGCCTGAGCACTCTTTGACTGGGATTTTACCTCGATCATCGTGTGAAGGACCAAGATGATCTTTGATGGTCATTTTAAAATGGGACAAATCCACACTGTCGCGGATCTCCACCGGAGGTGCGGAATTTGTCGGGACAGTAATAGAGGTCGCCGAAAACTCAGACGAGACTGAAGGAAGTGAATCAGCAGTGAAATGGACCGAACCAGTCTGAGTTTCGCTCAAACCACCATTTGGTGGTTTGACTTTGGCCGAGCCACCATTTGGTGGTTTGATATTGGCCGAGCCACCATTTGGTGGTTTGAATTTGGCCGAACCACCATTTGGTGGTTTGACTTCGGCCGAGCCACCATTTGGTGGTTTGACTTCGACCGAACCACCATTTGGTGGTTTGAATTTGGCCGAGCCACCATTTGGTGGTTTGAATTTTTCGATGCCTTCGGACACCGTTTGGGTTATTTTTGATGCCGGTTTGGACTTTGGCATTCAGACTTGGCGTGATCTTGGTGGCTTCTTGACCACTTCTTCTTGTTTCAATTTCTGCGCTTCTTGCATCAAAGCTCGTGCATGCGCGAGTAACGCGCGGCGTTTCTGGATCCTTTCTTCAAGAGTTGAACGTGTCCTTTTGACACGGATCCATTCATTCGTGGTTGAGTTGGAGGAGTTGGCTATCCGCTGTTGCGGTGCTTGGCGCCTCCTGATCTTCAGATCCACTTCATAGCGGATTCCATCAACCGGTTCTAACGCCTTAGCCAGTTAGCGCGCGAGGCGTTGTCGACGTCTCTGTCGCGCCCTCTTTGATAGAACGGGCACATCATCAGTAATCAACTCGTCGCCCACGGGGTTCAGATCTACGACTTTGGCTTCGTCAGATGCCGGCAGGGCGTTGCGAGCAACGATTGTAGCAGTGGCGGGGAGATCTTCTTGGGTCTTCAAATCCGAAGACCATCGAACTTTCCTTGAATTGCGAGGAGAGGTGGATCTGGATGGGGAGGACAAATACTCCTCATACTTCTGCTGGTCGAACTCATATTCGACCTCCTCTTCAACCGGGATGAGAATCCGAGGTTGCGACACATCAACCTTTGCAGAAAGGTTGTCGGCTCCCACTGTGGTCGCCAGCGTGTTTGGGTGGAAAATTGATTTCATTGATAAGTCCATTACAGCTTCAAACACTTACAATAAACTCAAACAAAAAATAGCCTTTTTATAAGACTTTAAATCAAAAGTTACAACTTTCTCTCAAACTACACACAATAGAAGTTTATCGCCTATTGCTTGAGCGGGATCGTTGCCGGTGCCGGGGTTTATCCGTGGACTGCCTACGGATCAGATCCGGTGAGCAGAAGTTTGGATAATTAATGCTTTCGCTTCACGAGGGAAGTGATTGCAATAGCGACGATTTTGACTAAGCAAAATCACGGCTCTTCTCGAGATTTAAAACTAAGCTTAAATCCGGAGGAATGGGGAAGGAGTCTCAGATCTCTCGAACCTTTGCCTTATTGAAGAACTCCGCCAAGATTTGCTAACTCTCTGAAATTCGTGTTCCAATCTCCAATTTGACAGCACTTCGTCCTCTTGATCTCCAGATCTTTTTAAAAATGAACACCCGAGCCCCTATTTATAGGCTTAGTTGGTGGTTTTCTTGGATCAAAACGAGTGATTTCCTTTATCTTTAGTTAGCAACTGTCTAACAACAATATCAGAGCAGTTAGAACCCAAAATCCTGAAAGAATCCATAAAAGAACCGAAAAAAAATCGATTCTGGCCGATTCACCGAAGTGGCTCGGCCTTGGCCGAGCCACCAAATGGTGGTTTGGCCCTGGCCGAGCAAATTATGGTTTGGGCCGTGGCCGAGCCACTGGTCTGATCGGATCATTTTGATGTGTCCCAATCGCCAGAGGCTTTCATGGTTTTCTAGAGTTTGGCTCGTTCTGCTGTTTGTACGTATCTCATTGCTCCGCTGATCGCTACGCTTCCTCGATTCGCTTTGCGCGTTTCGTGAACACGCGGATCATTGTGACGGTGGATGAGCTAATTTTTAGGTTACTTGGCTTGCCGTTCCGATGGCCAGCGAATGCGCGGGTCACTTGGAACTGGCTAATGAGTGCGCGAGCCAATTAGAAATAGCCTGTGAGCGTACGAGGCACCTGGTTCATCATTCCGGTGATCGTTAAGCGTACGAGCCACTTGGTTGAATCTTCTCGATGTGGATGACAATGTTTATCGCCTCCTCTTCGTCTCGAGCCGCATACGGGAACTTATAGGCATTTTTTAGACGCCTACAGAATGCAATTATAAGTTGTATACATGTGGATTGAATTCTTGTTAAAATTGATTACTTTAAGACTGAGTGTTGATGGTTGCTAAGAATATATTTAAATATAATCCACATGTATACAACTTATAATTGCATTCTTTTAGAACCAAAAAAAATCTAATCTACAAAGAAATCAACATTTGGTCTTAAAGTAACAAGTCTTTACAATAATTCAATTCACATCATCATGGATTCAATCCAAATTCAATGCTAATTTGTTAACAATTTTAACTTTTTTATTAAAAACATATCTAAGTTCTCTCTGTTAAGCCTCTATTGACAGCACTAAAAATGTTTACACTATTAAATGTAAGAAATTATAATGATCCCATTGAGGAACTGTCAGAAGGGATAGGAAATTTAGTAAATTTGAGATATCTTGAGCTTCGTAGTACAACAATCAGGTCACTGCCTATGAAGATGAAAGAGTTATTAGCCAAGCTGAGGTTCCTGATACTAAAGTTTACATGGTTTCTGGAAGTCGTGCCGAAACACCTCATTGCAAATCTCACTAACTTGAGAGTGCTGGAAATGGATTACAGTTTCGAGGATTG
Source organism: Asparagus kiusianus (assembly GCA_022839385.1). Taxonomy (NCBI): domain Eukaryota; kingdom Viridiplantae; phylum Streptophyta; class Magnoliopsida; order Asparagales; family Asparagaceae; genus Asparagus; species Asparagus kiusianus. The sequence continues at coordinate 598,188 of BQKN01000671.1, read as the reverse complement.
GAAAGTTGGCTCTACTACTCAAGATGGTGCCAATATAGATGAAATCGATCAATTGCCGCATTTGAAGACACTCGGAATCACTATAGAAAGAGAAAATGCTCTAGAAAAGCTCAAAATGTCTCCTAAGTTGGCAATATCCACATGAAACTTAACCTTGAAAACTTTACCAGGTTTGACAACCATATCGTTGGCAAAAGAGAGTCAACGGCAAAAAAGTAAGCTAAAATTACAAGAAATAACAGCAGGACATAATGCATGCAGGTTTAGCAAAACAAAAAACTCTGTGACAAAAGTTCCCCAAATAGAGAATTTGAAAAGGATACATATATCAAGTTCCTAAACGAAAGAGTATAAAAATTTGATTATTAAAATTTTAAAAAATGAGAGTAAAGCAAAATCAACATACCTCAACTCATTTGCCTCCCGTCGGCTGAGAAATCCCACTATGAAAAAGAAAATTTCTCTCTTCTTGATTGTTCCCCCTAAAATATTCCTATTAATAGTTGCTAAAGATCTCTCTGTTTGGGGGAAAAAGTAGAGGGAAATTTTTAGAGGGAAAATTTAGAGGGAAAGAAGGAGAGGGAGGAAATTTGCGGGGAAATTTTTACAGGGATCTCTCACAAGATTTGGGGAAATTTTTTGGGGGAAATTTTAGAGGGAAAGAAGATGAGGAAAATCTTTGAGATCCAGATGAAAAAATCACCCAAATTTTTTCGCTGCCTAGCCTCGCCTGAAAAGACGGAACAAGGCTTGTTCCGCCTTCTTATGAAGAATAGTTATCCCCTCTTATGATGGGTTAAATGTGCTAACGGGCTCACGTGCGGATTTGTTAACTCTTACCCTTTTTTCTGTTTGGCAAGCTAATTGAGAGTTAAACCCACTTAACCCCCCATTTATCCTCTTACCAAACGCAGCCTTCATAACTTATATTTAAAGCTAAAGTACAATGCATTTTGCATGAGCTTGCTAATTACATGTTCGCTAGCATGGCATATTCCAAAGCATGTAAGTGCTACTAGACAAGATTAGACTTAGAGACTTAATCATACTCCCTTTAAAAGAGAGAGTTGTGGAAAAACTTTTTATAGACTATATTGTCCTTTTTTTAATATTATATTCTAATCATAAATTAACTAAATTAATTATCATTATTAATTAATCATATTACATGTCACTTCAATTTTGTCTAACTTGGCCTTAAAACTTCCAATGTTATTGTAAAGCTCTCATATTAATTATTAATAACGCATAATACTATATTAATAGACAATTTTAAGTTAATAAATTATTTTGGAAGGAGTAGAAAATATAGAATTATCCTAAAATTATACCATGGCACTCACATAGGAAAATTATAAAGAGTATTCTTGTGTATATAAGTACAAACATACAATTTTAGAAAACATTAGGATATTTAAGTGCATTAAGATATAAGTGGAGGTATATGAGTGTAACTTTTGTAACCTATAAGGTATTTAAGTTTCATTAAGCCTATAAAGATTTGAAGCCATTGTTAACGACAAGCAATAGTATGTGGTCCCTTTGATAAATAATGTTCATCGCATATATGATGCCAGAGGCTTAGCTTATATTTATATAGCATAAAAGATGTGGAAAATTTTAAGCATTATATTTTGAATAAGTCTCGATATTTTGAATTATAAATGAAATTATATACTTCACTTAGAATTACACTCCCTTTAAAAGAGGAAGTTGTAGAAAAACTTTCTATGGACTATATTACCTCTACTTTTTTAAATATTACATTTTAATCCTAACTAAACTAAATTAATTATTATTGTTAATTAATCATATTATATGTCACTTCAAGTTTGTCTAACTTGGTCCCTAAAACTTTCAATGTTATTGTAAAACTCTCATATTAATTATTAGTATTGTATACTCTTTCTATTAATTATTTTTCTACTCTTTCTATTAATATTAATACACAATTAATAATGTATTGACATGCAATTGTTGTAAAACTTCCAATGACTCGATTTGTATTAACATTATAATATTCATCGTATTAACATTACACTCTCATTGTATTGACATGTAATATTCCAATGACTTACATTGCATGTCAACACAATTAATAATGTATTGCATGTCAATACAATGGACTATAATAGTCTATTGCAATTAATAATGTATTAACATTACACTCTCATATTAATATTATTTATTAATACAAAATTGCATTTCAATACATTATCAAAGGGATCATATTAATTATTTTTTTAAATAACTCGATTTTGTTATACCAGCCAATATTTTGATAATGATCGATATATAAGAAAAAGTTCTCAAATAAAAGAAAACAATATAAAATCATAATATTATCAAGATAAAGTATTTAATCTTTTATATCAGTCGATATAGCGATATATTGGCCAATATTTCATATATTGCTTATAAGAGAAATATTTAAAGGTAATTTAGATATCATTTTCATGAATTTAAATCTCCAATAATTCTACATTATTCCCTTAAAATTTTGGTGATTATAATTTAGGGACTAATATTGAATTATAAAACATTTGAGGGACAAATATGTAAATAAGCTAAATTTAAAAGAATAGTTAATTTTTTAAAAACTCTCTCAATATGGGAAATGTCTCAAAAACCACTCAACTAATTTAATTTGACATAGCTCCATAACTATAGAAGTGTTGTAAATAATCTCTCTCAACTTTGGTGCGATTTTAGGAAACACCCTTCGACTTAGCGTGTCTTATAAAAACCTTCATGGTCTTTTACACATCTCTTAACAAATCCCCTTAATGTAAAAGACTTTGATATGTGATTTTATCAAAATACCCAGTTGAAGAAAGCCATTTTAGTTAAAAAGAAACTCTCAACCGATAATAAAAGGATTACGACTAATTTACAGTTCTTTTTACCTCTAAATCTTTATTTTTTTATCTAGCAAAAACCAAGCTAATTCTTTTATGGTTGAGCGAGTACTTATCACATAATGAATTTGACTCAACGATATTAGTTTTGAGGGGTTTAATTGAGAAAAGTTCATAGGGTCAAATCAAAATTTTGAAGTTAAGATAGATTAACTATAACACCCTAAATTTGACGAACAAAGATTTACTCATTTCAAGTAGTTAAGGGTGAGAGTGGGGAGAGGAGGGATTTTTTACATTTACCCCATAGTTGAGGGGAATTTTTTAAAATTAACCCTTAAACAAAGCACAATTTAAGACACATGTGACATTAATCTTATAAGAGTGGATTTTATAGCAAGTCTATTAGTATCTCTGAAAGTCTTTTGCTATAAAATTTGCAGAGAGAAATTTAATCTTTATTTGGGATGACAATATGATCCTTATAGTTCTCCTTATCTTTTATAATTTGTAATAAATTATTTAACAAAATAAATTAAGTTGTTCATATTATATGTCTCACCTTTATGAAGCATATAGTTTGGATATGAGTGTTATTAGAATCTCTTAACTCTTTAACCTAAATATTTGGATATTATTCAATATTGGATAGATCTAAATTATTTTGTTAAAATACAATCCATATGTGTCCAAAATATGTTTAAATCATTCTCGAATTATATTTTATAGTTTTCTGAAATTAGAGAGTAATAGTTTTGACAAATTAATTTATATTTTGGAATTAGTCACATAATTTATATTTTCTTTCTTTATTGAATTTGCACATTCTAATTTTGAAAATTCTAGAAAAAAGTTTTGAATGTCTATAATACTCGGTCGCTAGATAATAGAAAGTGGAAGTAGACAATAGATGTGAGTGATTCTTTATAATTAAACAAAATCCTCTATGACCAGATAAAATTTACCATTTTATGTTGATGAATTCAAGATTTATTTTTTCATTAATAATAATAGTCTTTTAGATATTGGTGCTTACATCATTAATATTTTAAAAGTAGAATTACAAATCATTAAATTGCTCTTAGATCATTAATATTTTAATACTTTAAACCTTATTAATTATGTGGAAGGTAAAGTGTTGAAACCAATAAGATTTTATATATTGAAATATCTAAACTTTTTAATATATTATGATAATCATAATCTTTTTTACAACTATATTATAGTAAATACATAAACTAAAAATTAACAATTATAATATTTGACCACGTGCATTGCACATGCATTCCACCTAGTTAATTAATAAGTAAAGGGTGTTAAAGAAGTCAATATTAGTCATCCTATTTAAACCCACGGTTTGGTTAAACGGTTTTGGTAAGGGTTATTTGCATATATACCCCTATATCATGCACATTTGTAGAAATATCCTTAAATTTTAGTATTTACAAAACTACACGTTGATGTTATATAACCACACATATAAAATGATAGGAACTGGGTTGATTAGGGACAAATAACTTCTCTGAATATCTAGTTTGGGGTCGAGTTGTTCTTCCCTTTACGTGTAGCAACTCGTAAGAGGACGGGGTATGGTTTTCCCGTTGTTCCTCCGACAATCAAGTTAGCAAGGTGCTTGAGTAGGGAACAAATGACGAACTATCACAATTCTTAAGTGCAGTAGAATAGAAAAATATAGGGAGATTTCTTAACCTCATGTTAGGAATAGTTTTCCCTTTTATGGCAATGGAGGAAGGGTATTTTGGTCTCTTTCGCCGGGTATGGGTTGGCGGCTGAGTCAGCTTCGACTATACAAGTGTCGGCTGAGGAGCGGTTGTGGAATAGGCGCGGTCACTTTGGCATTAACAAGATGAGACAGGCGGCGTGCGAAGCCGGCGTGGTCCGATGTGCCATAAATAGTGTCGAGGATAGAGAAATGATGGCGTCTGTTAAGCATTTAATGTGATGTCAACGCGCTGTCAGCGGGGGGCTCAAGGTCGCAGTCGTTTTTTGTCTCGTATTGAGGGGTGTTAAGAGGCACCGCCTTTCTAGTCGACTCTCGTGAAATGCCAGCCAAATAACTAGTTGAGTTAGGCTAGCGACGAGTCGTCTTTGACGAGAGGACCGATAAGTGCCGCCTTTTGAAGCGACCCAGCAAGATGTTGACTCGGCGAGTCGCCTAAATCAGGACCCTGCCTACCCAAGTATCGAGTCGACTAAATTGGGTGTAATAGGGGATACTTGCTTGTTGTTGACAAGAGATTACAAATTGGCGACTGAAAACGCCATAACACTACCCCTCAGATTATCAACTTCATGAAAAAATGCCCCTAAAATTAACAAATCATCAACTTAGTGCTAAAAATTTGAATGCTTTGTTGATATTTTTTACATCACGATTACACTTAGCTTATCAAAATTGACGATTAATTACTTAAGAGTAGTTTTTCTAAAATTGATGATTTGTGGCTTAGTTTTACAAATATTGAGATTTAGATGGTAGTTTTGTAAATACCTATAATTTAAGGGGTATATTGCAAATAACCTTTTATTAACGAGTAACAACTATCGGTAACAAATTAAACCTTTTATATAAACTGGCTGACAAAGTAAACTTTTTAGATAAACTTCTCCAAGTCCAACGCTTTTCATGACGTCATGAAATTTCATTTGGAAAAGTTAGTATCCTTATCTCGAGATTCGGTCCATCATCTATAATACACACATTTAATTATGTCAAATTAATTTAACTTATCAAGATTTTATTTAAAAATTCTTAGACTAAGCCCAAGCATGTCTCACGAACCTTCTAGAGGGAGAACACTTGGTTCTGGATTTGATCTTGCGCAGGCATATTCCTGATGGATATAGCCCAAATTCAAAAAGAAAAGATTAGACTAATCTTTTAACGTGTCGTAGAACGAAATTTTTATACATTTGTTTGGTGTGTGTCATGTTTGTTCTTGCGAGACACAAAAAAATTGTAACAGCTCATTTTGCTAACTGAGCCATTAAAAAATAAACAAATGATAAGTTTATTTTGTTAATTACAACGGAGCAGACAAAACTTAGCTATCAACTTAATTGATGCTTTTGACTTGAACATTAACTGTAATCTAAAATTAAATACAATAACGAACGCGATAGTTGTCACTTGTCAGCAATCGTTGTAAAATTATCTGACTCTCAATTGAGCATTGTGAGAACAGATTCTAACAACTTCACAAGCTACTATATAAATGTGATCTTACATATAAAATAAACGAGGAAAAGAGATTAATGTATACCCTTTAGCAGATATATAGGTCTAATATTGATATTTGTTTATGAGTGTGAGACTATGAAATACTTCTTCAAACTAATCACTCGAAGTCATTGAATATTTATTAGAGCAAAAAAATGTATCTCTCTTCTCGCATAATTTTGGAGATTTCCAATAAGGGAATTTTTTTAAAAAAAAACGAATTTTGCTAAATAATTAGTAAAATAAACTATTTTGCTAATTATTTAGCAAAATAGATCTCTTTTTGGCCAAAAAATTAAAAAGATGTTGATTTTAAAAAATAGGCTGCTAAAAACATACAGGACTAGTAGTCTTGTATGTTTTCAGTGCACTAATCGGGGATTAGTGCTCACAGAAAACATAGGGGACTACTAGTTTCGTATGTTTTCAGCAGTCTGTTTTTTAAAATCGACCTCTTTTTGGCCAACATGCCAAAAAAAATGTCTATTTTGCTAAATAATTAACAAAATGATCTATTTTACTAATTATTTTGCAAAATTGGTCTTTTTTAAAAATTATCCCTTTCCAAGAAACATGGGACTTCACTAGAAATCCTACCCCTAGCACTAGACCGCCCTAAGCTTCTCGTGGTTGACTGGTTAGACCGGGTTTCGGGTTGATTAATGAGCCTGACCGGTTGGGCCCAATTCACCTGCTTAAAATATACAAATTCCAAATACAAATATTCCTTGTGTAAGGTGATGAAAGTGACACAAGGGTTACTACACAACAAAGTTATTAATATTGCATTTCATTAGAGTAGATACACTTCCACTTATAGGTAAAGCTTGATCCCTCCAATGAAAGATGTCTTATTTTATTTAGAAGACAATAACAAGTTACTTTAATTCTATTTTTAATTGAAACAATTGGAAACAGTCCCATGGATTTGATTGGTGACAGGGAAGGTGACTTGGTAGCTTAACAAATCTTAACTTATTCAAATTTTAAATATTATATTAATTGAAAATTAATTAAGAGAGCAGAGGAGGTTATATTAACAATTTCCCCCCCCCCCCCCCTTAATGGCAGCTCTTTTCTTTCTACCGAGAAATTTTAGATCATGTGCCAATGGTTTTAAGTCTGTTTCTAGGCCGTTCGGTTCGTAGCCACATGAAAAAACATGGATTTACTCTGACACCTAGTTTTCATCTATTTGGCTGGGGAGAAAAAAAGGGAAAGAGATGATAATGATGCAGCGGGTACCACACAAATTGAAAATCTATTCGATCAAGTTGTTTTGAGAGGAAATGAGTTAAAAATGATGGAAAAATAAGCCCCACATGTGATGTTTTATTTTCTTTTTTTCCTAGAAACCACTAAAAAATAGTTATCATGCAATGAATCAAGCTGGTCCTAAAAGTAGATAATAATACGTGCGTGTAGAGATTTCCAGATTTCAACTTTTATAAACAATAGCTCTTTTGCAAAAAAAATTCGGCTTTTGCTTAAATTTATACTGTTTAGGGTACGAAATTTAAAGGATATAAATTTGCTAGTTGTCACTAACTTGATTGGAGATGATGTGTGAAGTGTTAGGTTTTTTT
>BQKN01000671.1:575998-587588 GCA_022839385.1 Asparagus kiusianus | reverse complement strand
GGACAAAACAACCGAAACGGACAAACACCCGGGGACTCGGCCAAGGCCGAGCCACCCTTGGGTGGCTAGGCTCAGAACTGTGCGCGGGCACAGTTCTGAGTGCCTATAAATAGGCCTTCGGTTCATTCATTTCGGAGGTTGGAAAAAGGAGGAGGCGAAGCTCTGCTGAATTGGAGACTCAGATCTAAAAAAGATCAGAACTTTAAGGCTTTGAAGACTTGCTCATCCGGATCCGGTGCTCGGCGATCATCAACGCTAAATAAGGCAAGTGTTCGAGAGGAACCGGATCTCAGACCTCAGATCTACGTAGGTACACTCCGGATCTAAGCTTGGTTCTTAGATCCCGAGATTCGAGCGATCGTTTCCTTGGCGAAACGATCCCTCCCGGCTATTATCTCCTTGGTGAGATAATACCCGTAATACTGCGTAGATCCGACCGGATCTAGATCTCGCGGTGGTCCACGGCAAACAACCCCGGCGCAGGCAAACAACCCACGCAAGCGAGTGACCGCAAAACAGGAGCTCGCGATTCGTTCGACAAACAAGGAAATAAAGTTGTAATTTTCATTTATTTTTATTTGATTTTCGTTGTAACCGGATCTTATAAAAAGACCGGATCTTTGTAATCGATAAACAATTACCAAGAGTGTACAATGGAATCAACAATGAAAGAAGCAACAAATTTTCCCGCGAACAAAGGTGTTAATATAATGTCTTCCATGTAGGAGTTTTTTTTCCCATAGATGAGGGTTAAATATTATCTCATGGTGCTTGTGGTGTATGATTGCTAGTGAGGATGTTACACATCTCTTCTATGTGCGATGTTTGGGGACATGCATTTGTAGAATTGATGGTTGCTCGTGAGATATTTCCATTCATACACATAAAGTTTGAGGCCATTTGTAATGAAGGTTGTCAACGAGATGCTATTTGGAGTAAACAAGTTTGTTGTGATGAGGGTTATATATTGTCTCACGGTGCTTGTTGTGTATGATTGCTAGTGAGGATATTACACATCTCTTCTATGTGTCATGCTTGGGAATATGCATATGTAAAATGGATGGTTGGTTGTGAGCTATTCCGATCGATTCTTGGGCATGGAATTTGAGGCCATTTGTGATGAAAGTTGTGAACGAGACATTTGGAGTAAACATGTATTATATATCACTTCGGGCAATGATAGATCCATTAAGTGAGGAGTGGGGCATGTGTCCCCACACAATTTTTAACTTTGTTACAAGAGATGCACATTTTAATAAAGGTGTCCCCATTAAATTTTAACAGGTTCCCCTACATCATAGAAAATGAGACCACTTAGAGAATAATAATGGACTATTCATCAAAATTTAATAGTTTTCGGTTAGATTTATGATGAAAATGGTTAGCTTTATGATTAAAATGAATGTCATCACGTATTAATATGAAAACGGGATGAAAAATATTACATGTTGATATCTTTCTGATTATTGTATGAATAAGCTTTTGTGTTGATATAATTTATATTACTAGTTGGATTGTACGTGCAATGCACGTGGTTGAATATCATAATTATTTAAATTGATAAAAATAAAAGAGAATAAAGTTTTTTACGGGATTGATTATCATCTCAATAATCTCTCTTTCAAATAAAATATTGTCATTGTTTCCTTCAACCCAGACTGTCGCCACTTGATCTACTATTTGTGAGTTATAAACACATTGATCTAGTACAATATCTTTGTTTATTAGTATCTTGAAGTCTTTAAAAGATAGGTGATCATTCAATTCGCAAATGAATTTTTCATATGCATTTACTTGCAATATGTCCATTAATTTTTTAGTTGTGGTCTGACTCATATTCACATTAACTTTTTATTGTGATTTCACTCATATTTACATTATCTAATATTCTCATTCAATTTTATAGCTCATTCTCCGTACCATAGAAGTAAAACTGAAAGTATGAAAAATTATTTTCTTGTGAAATTAGAGTAGGAAGATTATGATATATTTCACCATGTACTTTAGATATAAAAAAATTTCTTTGATGCAAGGTCCCTATTAAATCTTACCCCAAACAATATGAATAAAAAATGCTATGATGATTGGTCAGTCTTTGATAAGCATTGTTTTTGATGGATTTGCAGCTATGATGATTGGTCGTATTTTGATAATGCCACCTATAATGGGATTTCATTATTTACAGGAGGCGTTCAATAATAATAATGCAATCTACAATGCTTTTGCAATTTTTAGATGAGGCTGTCCATTATTTGAATGCAATCTACAATGCAATTTTATTATGTAGGTGTTGAAGAAATGACCATTTCCTGAGCCTCTATGTTATCATTTATTTTTATATTTTATTATTTACATTGTCTCGGGTTAGTTCTATGACTGTTTATGACTGTTTATAGCCGTTGGAGTGTAAATTTAATTAGGTATGCTTATCCCAATTGAATACAATTGTATTTATTTTTTTGTGGGAGGTAAGCTCACCAAATGGTCTTATTTTCACCAATCATTATTTTGGTAATCCTAAAATTTGTTTGCTACAACTATAGATTTTATATTCTAAAATTTGTAATGCTATAATTTGAGTTTGAAACAAATAAAATATTACAAATTATAGTATTCAAATCCCAAAATATTGATGAAGCAAACAAAATTTTAGAAACTCCAACCTATGTTAAAAAACCTATGGATTTCAAATCCCATGGTGAAATTCATATCCTAAAATTATAGAATTTGAAACAAATACCCCCTAAGAGCAACTCCAATAGGGCTGCAAAACTATATTTTGCAGCCCCATGGAGATCCAACTGTGCTCGAAATCCGGCTGCAAATACAACCTGATGGAATGAGGCTGCAAATATGCAGCCTCTTCTCCAAATTTACAGTTGAGCTGCAAATTTATTTAAATCCCCACTTTGCCCCTTTACTTATTTTATAAACAATTAAGAATTACCTTCATATCCTTTTTAATTAGTAACTAGTAATTTAAAATTAACATAAGTTTATTTCTACTAATTATTTTTAAATAAAAGTTTTATAGTTAGAAATGTCTTGTCGATACCTTCAAAATGAGACTAATATTGAATAATATTAATTGAAATATAAAATTCTAAGAACCAAGTAATTAAAAATGAAAATGTATTAGAAAATTAGATGTAAGATAAACATACTAATATTGAAATACATCGAAACCTTAATTAAAAAATTACATCGCTTGATTTCCATGTCTATCCCACAAATGTTCAATCAATGCATTTCAAAGTGCAAAATGAGCTTCTTCGTTTTTCAACCTCTTATGTCGAGCAAGGAACTATTGGAATCATTCAGTTTCAGTTATCTCTATATTTTTAGCATTCGGAATTGATTGTGGAGTTGAAATGACAACATCTTCTTGCTCGTCGTGTTCATCTTCGACAATCATATTATGCATTATAATACAAGCAGTCATGATATCATGCAGAGTTCGTTTATCCCAAAAATAGCCTGGCCCTTTGATGATAGCAAATCGTGATTGGAGAACACCGAATGCCCGCTCCACATCTTTTCGACATGCTTCTTGCATCATTGCGAGATATTATTTCTTTTTATCATCGGAATTAGAAATGGTTTGAATAAGTGTTGGCCAATTTGAATATATGCCATCGACCAAATAATAACCGACATGATAATTTTTTTCCTTGAATTGTGTAATGAGCTGGAGGAGCAATACCTTGTGATAGATTGTCGAACAAATTAGACGGTTGCAATACATTAATATCATTATTGGATCCTGGCAAGCCAAAGTATGCGTGCCATATCCATAGATCATATGATGCTACTGCCTCAAGTATAATAGTTGGACCTCCATGACGTCCCGAGTATTGTCATGCTCATGCTATTGGACAATTTTTCCATTGCCAATGCATACAGTCTAGACTTCCAAATATAGATAGAGAGATGAAGGGGTCTTTGAACATTCTTGGAAAACCTCTTTCTTCACGCTTTTGCAGTAACCTTGCAACATCGTCGACATTGGGGGTCCTCAGATATTCATCTCCATATACTTCTAGAATTGCTCTGCAAAATCTCTTTAAACATACAATTGCACCGATCCTAACATATTCATTAGTACTATTGCTGATGTTCCATACGCCAACATGCGACATGCCGCTGTTACTTTTTGTAAAGTTGATAGCCCAAGTTTGTCGACACCATCCATCTTCTGTACGAAGAAATTGTCATAGTCACGTATCGCCTCGACTATACGAAGGAACAAACTCCTTTGCATCCGGAACCTTCTACGGAATAGATTTGCACCATATGTAGGATTATTAGAAAAATAGTCATTGTAGAGTCGAGAATTACCTTCCTCCCTCCCGTGATTGATTATCAAATGACCATGAACTGAGCCAATACGCTTTGACTGCTCTGCCTCTTGAGAGAGATAAGTCATTATTTCATTATTAGAGGCATATACACGAGCTAAGATTTCATCTTCCTTCTCCTATTGTGTCATATCTGCGTCCCAATCTTTAATGTACTTAGAAAATGTTTCGTCGCCAGAAGAAGAAGAAGAAGAAGCAGAAGAATGTAGATGCGACGGTCTGGCTCCATAGTTCATTGTTGAAGAAGTTGTTTATAGAAATAAAAATATAAGTTGTGAGTTGTTTAGAGATTGATATCTCATTATATAATATTTCTCCCTGCATAGGATTCTTTTTAGCATTGGATTCTCTCCAGCATTGGAGATTCCCCACATTGGTTTATCCTGGTGTTGAAGACTCGCCACATTGGATTCTTTTCGTGTTTGGAGATTCCCCGCATTGGATTCCTTTCGTGTTGGAGACTCGCCGTATTGGATTCCTTTCGTGTTGGAGTGGATTATCCTGGTATTGAAGACTCCCCACATTGGATTCCTTTTGTGTTGGAGACACCCACATTTGATCCCTATATAATACTTGCACATTTTTCATATCTCCACCACAATTCTTCTTATTTTATATTCATAACTATTTACATCTCTCCATCATCATAGTATCATCCTCAACAACTTTATCTTCGTAGATTATGACATCCAGTCATGGAAAATCTTTTTTACAAGAAGAAGATTAAATTTTATGTGCCACATGGCTCGAAATTTCTCAAGACCCAGTCATGGGATCTAATCAAAAGAAGGACAAGCTATGGGAACGAATTTCTGCTTTATTTCATGAAAGGATTTCCAATATTTGTAATGCTCAAAGGACTCTGAAGTTTCTCTCATGTCGAATGCAATTAATTATGAAGGCCATCAGTAAATTTCAAGGATGTATTCGACAAGTCGAGCGCCTAAATCCAATCGGTGCTTCTGAGCTTGACATTGTAAGTATTTGAATAACAAAATTTTTGATTATCATCTATTATCGTATTATTAATACTTATTTCTTCCTCTCTTGTGGTAGATTAAACGTGCTAGGATAATATTTACAGAAGATTCAGAAGAGAGAAATTGGTTTCTATTTGATCATGTTTGGTCAATTTTAAAAGATGCAGAGAAATGGGCAAATATAAGTGTTAGATTACCTGCAAATTCCAAAACTCCAAAGTCCCGCTCATTTCAGGGATCATATTCAAGTTCTCCTGTCATCGACTTAAATGACGATAATGAGGGATATACTCATAATGACGACGATATGTCAACAAGTCGGCCGACAGGAAGGAAGAAAGAGAAGATGAGAAGGCGACATGCAATTGAAAAGAACATCGACTTTGAAACTCTCAATAAAAGTAATCAAAAATTGTTGATATTAAAAAAAAAGTCATAAACAACGAGAAAATGATAGACTCACAATGCACCAGATTATGATGTTAAGGGTCGAAAACGATAAGAAAAAAATTAGATCTTCAAAGGGAATGACAGGAAAGTAAAATTATGTTAATTAATCTTGATACTATTACTGATCCTTCGGAACGCGGGTATTTTCGAATTAAAAAACAAGAGATTTTAAAGAGAAACACAACTGGAGGTTCTTCATCTGCTATTCCTAATCCTGAAAATAGTTATGCAGGAAGTCAATACGACATTCCTGACTACAGAAGCGGTGGATATGGAGGAAATGACCTAGCCGAGTTTTAATTTTTTTTTCATGTACTTTATTTTTCTATGTAATGCCGTTGAATTTTTTTTAATGTACTTTATTTTTCTATGAAATGCTATATTTTTTGGACTTCGGAGTAGTTATGAAGATTTTTCTGGTTTTTAAAAGATTGTTCCAAATATTATCTATATTTTATAGTTTTTAAAATTTAAAGGTTCTTATCTATTTCTTATTATCCATTCATTAAAGATTATTAATTTTATTTAAATATATGATTACATTATATATTATAATTCTAGTATTAATTTATTATATATTTTATATTTTAAATTAATTCAAATAAATTTTTTATCATTTTATATTTTTTTATTTTCAAAATCATTTAAAGTATTATGCACATAATCATTTAATTATACATCTTTTAAAAATAAAGTTTGATATAGAGGGAATGGTTGGAGTGCCCCCTCTAAAAAAGAATATACTTGAGTATATTCTTTGGGGAGGCTGCATTTTGCAGCCTCCCCATAGGAGTTGCTCTAGATCCAAATAGAACCCATCTTTCCCATGACAAGTTTCCCTTTATCCATTGGACCATTTCCTTCCCACTATGTAAAGTCTGTAGACCCCTCATTTTTCATGTGAATCGAAAACATTCAAGTGCATGTATTTGTGGACGTCACCCTAGGCACCACTTCATTGTATAAGACAGCCCCGTGCTACAAAACTTTGGCAGCTGTGACGAAATCCTGAGTCACTCCGTCCCCAGGGACCCACTACCGAATATAGTCCACATAGTCATAACCGTATAGGGTTGTTTAGACAATAGTCCCTCAAGTTTTTCAATAATTTTTATTAGTCCCTCAAATCTCAATAATTGATCCTTTGACACTCAAATCCTAAAGGGTCTTGCAATTTAACCTCTCAATGACCAAAATACCCTCAGTTATGTTTTCTCTCTTAAAACATATCTTCTTCAAAAACAGGTTGTTTGCACTTTGGTCATTAAAGTTTACACATTTTTAACTTTAGTATCCCAAATATTTATTTGACACTTTGATACCCTAAAGTTTATCCCTTTTAACTTTGACACCTTAAAGTATTTTAACACTTTTGTTTATGATAAAGTTTATATTTTTTTCGCTTTGATACATCAAAGTTTTATTTTTGACACTTCAATACCCCCAACTTTAGGGTGTCAAAGGTAAAAAATGTAAACTGTAAGGTATCAAAGTTAAAAAAATGTGGAATCTTTAGGGTATGAAAGTTTAAAAATATGTAAACTGTAAGGTATCCGGATTTGGGGGTTTCAAAGTGTCTTGAGTATCAAAGGTTTAAAAGAAGTAAATTTTAGAGTGCCAAATTGCAAATAACCCTTCAAGAAAACATTTGTTGAGGATATTTTGGTTATCGAGGGATCAAATTGCAGCAACACTTGGATTGAGGGACTAATGAGCAATTTCATAGCCTAATTTTTTAAGTCAAGATATCTAAATCTTTATATTTAATATTTACTTTCTGATATCTTCTAGTTATTTTAAAGTACCACCTCTAGATCAGTTTGTAAATTAGTTTTACTACAGTTTCTTTAACTTTTCATTTTGTTTTTTTGGATCAACTATACCCCAGTTAAATAGGCCTTGCTTCCGCCATCATTTACCTTGTTTTTCCTATCCTTTTTTTTTTGTAATGGATTCCTCTTCTTTTCTCTTTTCTTTTCAGGTCTACCTGAATCTATAATTCTTTTTTTTTCTCGCCTTGTTTCAATTTCTTCTGGTATTGAGAATTAAACATACACTAGAAAAGGGTGTCACCATTAGCAGTTAGGTCTTAACCACACCACAGATAGGGATTCGGATCCTCTTCTAATGAAAAACTCCTAATATCTCCTAATAAGGAGATCCTACCCTTTCATTTTCATCATGACCTTTCGTTTTCCCACCCATCCTTGTGGGCCCCCCTCTCAATTCTTCACAATTCCTCCTTAGGAAATATTAGGATGAGGAGAGGTTCCCAATTCAAATTACATATGTGAAGATTTGGAGGTTCACAAGACAAATATAGATTGTAGGGTCTAAAGTGGTAATAGCCTTATAAAAAATCTACAAAAGTTATGCAGATTAGCACGAGGGGAAATTATATATTAACCCCTCTCACACTCCCTCATCCTTTCCGCCTTCTTTCGTCTCCATACACTTCCGTTTCTCCGCTTCCGTTACTTTCCCCTTTTTCTTTTTCCCCCCTTCGTTTTTTCCCCTTTCCAAGCCTCCTCACGTGAAGCTTGCAGCCCAAGCCTCTTCCTTTTAAAAGGAAATTAAAAAGCTACAGAGATTGTGATTGAGATTAGGGCTTGATCGTCAATGGCGATGGAGGACTCCACCGACAGCTGCAGCAGCAGGGCGGTGGACTCGTCGTCGTCTCCCTCTCACAACAATCGCCATCAGAAGCAGCAGCAGAATCACCGCCAGAAGCTCGATGTTTTCAATGAGGTCCTCCGGCGACTTAAGGACTCGGAGTTGGCGGAGGCTCAGTCGCCGTCGTTCAGCGATGATCTCTGGGCTCACTTCAATCGACTTCCGGCGAGGTTCTCTGTCGATCTCTGAAGAATTTAGGTTTTGATTCTATCTGTTGTTGAATAGGATTCTTGAATCTTGATTGTAGATATGCGATGGATGTGAATGTTGAGAGAGCGGAGGATGTTTTGACGCACAAGAGATTGCTGGAATTGGCTCATGATCCTGCCAATAGGCCTTCTCTCGCCGTCCGCTTGGTTCAGGTGAGGAGAGAAATATCTCATTTTGTATTAGTTTTTTTAAAAGTTATGTTAGTCCCTTAAATCTTTAATTATTGGGTTTAATTTGAAACAACTTATAAGAACTGGGCAATCTCAATGATTGGAGGGACTAATTTCAAAAGGTTAATTTTTAAGGGCCTAATATTGAAAAAAACTTTCGGGATGTCAAGGTCTCAATAGATGGGTACTGATATACTGAAAACCGTTTACTGAAAATCCTAAATTGATTATTAGTCTGACGAGGAAGTCTTTAATCTAGTCTATAAACTAATTGAGAGTTTTAATTGGTCCCCGGGTTTTTCAGTTCCCATCATGCATGATTATAAAAGTCAAATTTATAGGAAGCTGTTGCTGTTGAAATCTTATTTTGTGCACTTTCAGTGCAGTTGACTTGTTGTCCTTGATGGTTTTTCTTAGTTTAAAAGAGGTTCAAGGGTAAGAAAGTTTTTGTTTGCCTACTTTTTCTTGTTTTTTGATTTCACCTACTCAACCTTGACCATAGATGTGTTAAGTTTTCTGTTTATGTTGAGAATCAGAAGACAATTTTATGTTGTATGCGTGGTATTTACAGATTCTTTCTTATGAGGACAAACATTTCATGAAAACTCGGTCAATTATTTTCTGGCATTCGAGTTAGCTTCCAAAACTGACCTCATTTTGATGGAAAACGGTATAATGATGCTGTGATTTGAACACAAAATTATAAGTTGTATGGTGTTATCAGCCTTTGTTTTATATAGTTGTGCTATCTGTTAGTTATCACTGACCTCTACAAAGAATTGTTAGGAATTTAAAAGAAAATGAATACTTGAATGCTGTGTATTGTTTCATTGGCAGGGGTTTGATGCTTCTTTTAGTTTTTACTGTTGACAGCCAAAGGATGCTATATATGGGACATCTCCTAGCACAACAAGCTACACTATTTCTTGAATGTTATATTTATGAAAGCTTTTCTAATTCTTCATATTTTTCCATTTTAGATGAGATAGGATTTTATCGAGTCTGGTTATTGACATTGAAATATTTAATTATTTAAGATTACTCCAATCGTACTCCTTTACTGCTAAAAATTCAGATTCTTCAGTTGTTCAGTATCCACTCTTTAAAATGTAACTCACGCCACGTTTTTTATACCATGCTTGTAAAATTCTTTTTCAACCATAAAGCGTTTTCGTTTTTTCCTTTGCCCTTTAGCTGACTAGATATCTTCTTCGCTAGCTTGTTTATGGAACATCAGGAAACATTTGTGATTACAATTTACTGAAGTTGGCTGCTCATGATAATTATATAATCATTTGGGTGCCTATATTCCTTTACAATTTGCTTCATCCAAGAGTTTTAGTGCTTATTACCTATGGGTTGATCCATCAAACCAAGGTAGCTTTAGTGACTCATTCTATCATTAAGTTGTCTGTTAAGTTCTCTTCTGATCATGTTCTCCTTTTCCCCCTCAGTTTCCTTCCTGTTGCACCCTCATTTACCTGCGAATAAGCCCCAAATCTCCTTGATTTCGTCTCTCAATCCATTCTAATCATCAAAGACAATCAACCCAATGTTTTCACCTTGTACCTTATGTACACTCCATCATCACCCTGTCATCTGTCACTATTCATGCTTCTTTCCAATCACAAACATCAATAGGAGGCCGTCATTGTTGTCGATGTCTGTATGAAAGAAAATACGACAATGTGTGCTCTATCTCGAGCTTGATGGCTACCGATGTTATCGAGGCGCAAGGCGCAATGCGGGGCGCAAAGGTCCCTTACGCGCACCATGCGCAAGGCGCACAACGAGGCGCGCGCCTCACTAATTGAGGCGCATAACTCAAACTAATATTTGCCAACATCATAAGATAGAAACATATAAGCAACATATTAGTTACCTACATCCAAAATTATAAGAATATCAACTTAAATCATCAAATTATGCTAACTGAATTTTTAAAGTAACAAAAAAGATACCAGAAACATGTATTTAAATCATCAAATTAAGTGATTAACAATTATGAGCATATGTTTATAAATTGCCACATAAAAAGACTAGGAAGTATAATTAACAAACATGACTGTTCATAATTTTTCTAGTTAGTATTCTTAATTAATATTTGCTACTTAGCTTGAAAAGATGAAGAATAAATGTAACAATTACATATTTACATGTTCATAATTTGCTAGTTAGCATGCTAATTAGAGAAGGAAGTTACAATTAGCAAACAAGTATACTAAATTACTAATTATTGTTTCCTTTTAATAGGTTAAACATGAAAAGATAAAAATAGATTAGCAACTAGTAAGAAAGAGTATATTACATGATATAAATATGTAATTATGTAAATTATTTTAAAAAAAATAGAAGAAATAGTATGTTGCATAACACAGATGCGAGACGCACGCGAGGCGCGAGCGAGGCGCATGCGAGGCGCGCGCCTCGCTGCGTGCAGCGCCCCGCCTTGCGTGCGGGACGCATTTCGCCCAGGCCGAAGCGCCCCGCGCCCGGGGCGCGCGCCTCAATAACACTGATGGCTACTTGAACCCAGTTGCTTATCTTTGATGACTAATTGGATTGATGAATCTGTTGTGGCGTTGTTGGATTGAAGATGATATGGGTACTCGTGAAGGTGGCTAGCAGAGTTATTGAATCTGAAGAGATATGACGTGTTAAATCTGGGATTCTTTGGCAACCTTGCACTCTATTATACTTTGAGCGGCTGAACCTTTGAGGGAGAAGGTAGAGGTGGGGTTGGTTTTTT
>BQKN01000671.1:506751-568946 GCA_022839385.1 Asparagus kiusianus | reverse complement strand
AACAAAGTATATATGTGGTTGGTATCATGTTGGTGTGTGATTTATTTATGAAAAAACATGTGTTACTTTGTTGTGTGATTTATTTAAGTTGTTTTGTGGATAGTTATCATGTTGGTGTGGTTGGTATATATGTGCTTTTTATTGTTGATTTGTAAGCTGGATTTTACAGGATTATTTGAGTGGATTTACAGATTTGTAAGCTGGATTTACATATTTGTAAGCTGGAAACTGCACATTATATCCTAGACGGATTTTTTGCATCCCAGACAGAAATACCCATCTGGGTTGTAAAATCGTCTTGGCTGTAGAATTTCGTTTGGGATAATATCCCAGACGAAAATTACCGTCTGGGATAATTATCCCAGACAGAATAAAATTCCGTCTGGGATAATTATCCCAGACAGAATATTCCGTCTGGGATAATTATCCCAGACGAAAATTTCCGTCTGAGATGTAGAATATCTCAGATGGAAAACTCCCGTCTGAGATAGTTATGCTAGACGGAAAAAATCCGTCTGTAATGTATTACAGACGGTTTTTTTCGTCTACTAAAATCCGTTTAGAATACATTCTAGACGGAATTCTGTCTAGAATAATGTATTCTAGACGGAAACTAATTAGAGCCGTATTCCAGACAAAATTCCGTCTGGAATATGTTCTCTAGATGGAATTCTAATTATTCCAGACGGAATTTTTCGTCTGGAATGCGTCGTTTTGTACCAGTGAAGGAAAGGTTTATAAGTTGATTCAAATCCAGCATATAACTAAGGGAAACGCCGATCATCAGTGCAATTCATAGCTTTGGATATCTTGATGCATAGCTAATTACCTAAGAAGTAAGCTCCAGGTCATAAGAGGGATTATCAATCAAAACCAAACACAAATCAAACACCTTATATGCATGCAATCAAACCAAAAGGCTTCGAGTATCACTTAGTCCAGCAGTTATCCGAAATCGAAGATCAAACACCAGGGCGCAACGCCTAAGCTCGGTTTCCCGCAATCATCATCATTAAATCATCGGGATTCAGTCTTTATTTAAAATTGAAAGTGAAAGCATGATTCCCACACAAGAAGTTCGAATTCGAATCATATACAAGTTCAAACCATATACAAAGTTCAGTCACATACAAGAGTTCAGTCAAGAGTTGGGTCATGTACAGGTTCGAAGAGCTTTTCGACCATCATTCAACCAACAAAGAGTTAAAGAAAAAAATTTCAGTCATGTACAAGTCATCAACCCTCACTCAACAGCCAAAGTTCTGCCTCAACGATGCACAAATTCAAGAATAGAGCTCAAAAATTTCAGCCAACTTCTCAAACCCCAAATCCAAAATTCGGTTTTCCCCCAAAATTGAAAAGCTAAGTTATCAAATATCAAGTCATGAACACAACCAAAGCTAAAATTTCGGTCATCATTCAAAGTCCTACCAAATTTTGGTTTTTTGCCCAAATTCAAGAACTAGGGTTTTAATCATTGAGTCAAAGCTTAGAGGATTAGCTAAAACAAATTTCGAAGTGAGGAAATCAGAGCCATGAGGAGAGACTTACCCAAGTTTCAAGAGGATCTTGAAGGTGAAGAAAATCCCCAAATTAGCCGAAACCCTAGTTAAGAGCCCTCTCCTTTTGTTGAAATTGGAAGAAGGAAGGAAGAAGGAGATGATGATTTAAAGGGCTTGAGGAGATCTTTGATCTTGTTTAGAATTCCTGAAGTGGAAGAGTTCTTGAATGGGTAGAACTCAAGGAAGAGGAAGGCCGAAAATTTGAGGAGGATGAAGCTGGGACCGAAAATGAGAACAGAGAGGGGAAAACGGGACTTAAGTCCCCAACTTGGATCACCCGACCCGCTATTACGCGGGTGGATCACCGCCCGACCCGCGAGCATGCGGGTCAGATCAAATCCGACCCGCGCGCTGGTCAGACTCGATCCGACCCGGGTTCTCGCGGGTCAGATCCGATTCGGCGTCCGTTTCATTGCATTCCCGCCCGCTTTCGTTCACTTTCATAATGTTCGCAGCATTTTCGCCTATTTTCAGAATATTTGGGACCTAATTTTATATTTTGGGTGGCTTCACGGCATTTTCGCTCATATTCAGAACATTCGGAACCTGATTTTATATCTTTGGATGGCTTCGCGACATTTTCGCCTATTTTCGGAATATTCGGGACCCAATTTTATATTTTGGGTGGCTTCGCGGCATTTTCGCTCATGTTCAGAATATCCGGGATCTGATTTTATATTTTTGGATGGCTTCGCGGTATTTTTGCTCACTTTCGGAATATTCGGGACCTTATTTTATATTTTTGGGTGACTTCGCGGCATTTTCGCCTATCTTTAGAATATTTAGGAATCCACTTTCATACTCCCAGGTAATTTCATGACATTTTCGCTCATGTTCGAGATATTCGAAATCCACGGACACTCAACGGGTATACGAGTCTAAACTGTTTTTCATTTTTGATGGAAAGTTCCTGGAGAATATTACGTATAATAATTCTTAAGGATAACCCGACAACCTCCAACGGGTACACGAGGTTAAACTGATTCCCGAAACTCCCAGGAGTATACGAGTATAAACTGGTTCTCCCCAGGTTAATGACGGTCAACGCGTTGCGATGAGAGTCAACGTCGATCGAAACAAAACCCTAGGGTCAACACCGGTCAACGCGTTATGATGAGAGTCAAAACCGATCAAAATGAAACCCTTAGGTCAATGCCGGTCAACGTGTAGCCCTAGGTCAACGCTGGTCAACGCGATGCGATGAGAGTCGACGCCAATCGAAATGAAACCCTAGTGTCAACATCGGTCAACGTGTAGCCTTAGGTCAACACCACTCAACGCGTTGCGATGAGAGTCGATGCCGACCGAAACAAAACCCTAGGGTCAATGCCGGTCAACACGTAGCCCTAGGTCAACGCCAGTCAACGTGTTACGATGAGAGTCAACGCCGATCGAAACGAAACCCTAGGGTCAACACCGGTCAGCGCGTAGCCCTGGGTCAACACCGGTCAACGCGTTGCGATGTATATAAAAAGTCAATAAGACGGGCCAAATTCAACCTACCAATTTCGGTTCAAGGCTTCAACAACGGTCAGATGATAAACGCAGCATCGGGAAAAATTTTAGCTAGTCGACAAAATATAGAATATGCTAAAATACAGAGAAGTTAAGAATTGAAACTAGCTGTAGGTACTTTAATAACGATTGAAGGTGGATGTCTATCATATCCAAAGCATTTCAGACTCCTCTATAAAAGAATGAGGCTGAAACACTTTGGAGGAGGTATTTGTAGACGTCTAAAATTGCCTATGAGAGCCCGCACGTCAACACGCGCACGCCAATTAACCCGTGTGCGTTGGTCAACACGTGCACGTCAATCAGCTTGTGCACATCAGTCAACGTGCACACTCCAATCAACCCGTGCGTGTCGGTCAACGCGTGCACGTCAATCAGCCCATGCGCATCGGTTGACACGCACGCGTCAATCAGCTCGTGCGCGTCGGTCAACACGCGCACGTTAATCAGTTCGTGCGCGTCGGTCAACATGCGTGCGTCAATCAGCTCGCGTGCGTCAATCAGTTCGTGCATATTCGACGCAGTCCCACAACGAAGCGTACAAATCAGCGAGTCGACCAAAGTAGCGAAAAGAACAAGTCCCGGAAGGAAAGCGCCAGAAAGGGAAAAAGTTCAACAGAGGCGACGGACCAGCACTAGCACGGGACGATACAGACCGACCCGCGCAAGCGCGGGTCGGATGTGACCGACCCGCGCAAGCACTGGTCGGATCTGACCGCCCCGCGCCCCCAGCGGGTCAGCAATGTCCGCCGCGTAGTCCGGACCCCAAAATGCATTTTGACTATTTTCAAAGTGGTTTTCGCAAGATTTATCTATTACAGGGGTTCCCAACCAACTTGATATCATCAAAAAACTTGGTTAGGCTGTTATTAACTGAAGATAAGGCCAAATCAGTCATTCTCATCCAAATACCCGCACCCGAGGCCTACAAATATCAGCCTAAGGCCTCCATTTTACGGATCTGGAATTTTATCAAGAGGACGAAGGGCCGCTGGATTGAAGAGTCAAGGAGCACGGAATTTCAACAACGGCCAACGAGATCCCGGCGAACTTCAGCACAAAGGAGAAGTCATTCGAAGGCTCCGAAGCCCCGTACGTTCGTTCCTTGATATTAGGCTTTGTTTTAATCTCGAGAAGAGCTACTGATTTCGTTTGGTCGATTTTAGCGCTTTAAGCAAATACTTCCTTGGTGAAGTAGAAGCTCTGTCAAATTTTTCGGAAACCGGATCTGATTCGCGGTTGTCCACGGATAAACCCGGCACCGGCGAAGAGCCATCACAAGCAAGAGACGATAAACGAATCTTGTGTTTATTTTTAAGAGAGTTGTAATCTTTATTTTTTTATTTGAATTCATTTGTAAACGACTAAAGTTTTAATGAAATTAATGATGAAGGTAACTTTCAGCGAAAATGGTAGTTGTCACATAATTTACTGTAGTGAGAATCTTAGTTCTAAAATGATTCTCACGTGTGTAAAGGCTACCTTCACCGAAGATAGTTTGAGCTTATCTAGAAGCCAGACAAACTTCACCAAGAGCAAAGGAAATTCAGCCTTGAGCGAAGATCAAGATGTTACCACATCTAATCTCAGACTTCAGTCTTCAACTCCTTTAGGAGTTTGATTTAAAGCATCTCATGAGCTTTCTATGCTTCCCCGATAGAAGCTAAAAATGGGGATAACTCATTAAAATTCCCTCAAAGGAATAAAATTATTGTTAATGATCTCGCTGGGCAAACATCTGGCCAATGTCGCAGTAAAAGACATTCGCACTCTAAAGCTAAGACCAACGAAGTTGGCACTGGCATTGATCTAAGAGAATTCATAACTCTGATGAGAGCTCGCTAATTTCAGCATTGTGTGACCCTCATAGAAGTGGTCTCGATAGTTTAAAAGAGTTGTCAATGCAAAGAATCAGTCTTCAATCGTGTCGGTCATGTTCTTGAGCCTTTAAAGGTTCAGACTAAATGACGACGACATGCTCAAAGGCAAAATACAAGCATTCACTATCAACATGATAAATATGACTTTCAGAGATGACGAAGAAAGTACAGATAGCTTGTCCAATCCAGGACACTCTCCTGGCATCAGATCCATACAAGCAGAAGCTGATGGCGTATATTGCAACACCAGGCTAAGGAGAAGAGCCAGGATCCCTTTTGACTACTCCTCCATCCTAATGTGAGCATCGTAGTCTTCATCCTAGATGAACAAATCCACTTTTAGTGGAGCCAACTCCACCATGGTATCGAATCCAACCCCTACTTCAAGTCAAGAACGACAATGGGTGATAGAAATGATAGATGAAGAAGAAATTCTAACTTAAATGTAAATTCAAAAGAAGGACTCAGCCGAACGGATTGAATGTCTAGAAGAGATGGTTAAACAACTTCTACTAGCCTCTCATCCTCAAGCAAGCGCTTCAAAAGGGAAAATGCCATTTGGTGAAAATCGTCCTAATGAAGATTAAGAACATCAAGCTGATGCGAATTCTGAACATGCAAGATCAGAAGCCACACTACCTTCGAAGGTAAATAAGGAAGCGAAATCCTTAGAGGACATTCAGAAACAGCTCAAGGACATTCAGAAACAGCTCAATGTTCTTTCTTAATGAATTGAGCTCAAGAAGGTTGGATCATCCGATCTTATCTCATCGAGTAGGACATGTTTCTCCATCCCATAAAGTTCAAACCACCTATATTACATATGTTTGATGGCAAAGGTTCTCTGAACCAGCATATCTATTACTTCCATCAGCAAATTGGAAATGTAGTGGGTAATGATGCTATGAAGGCATGTTTGTTTATTAGCACCCACCAAGGGGGTAGCTTTTGATTAGTTTCAAAATTTGCTCGAAGCTTCAATGAGATCTTGGGTATATTTAGAATCAAAGTCCTTTCACAATTTCACGAGGAATATCAGATGTTACCATGGCCAAACTTCTTTTCAATAAACAAAGCGGGAGTGAGACGGTTAGAGAATACATCGAGAGGTATCGTAACCTGACATTGTGATGTCGAAATATGCCTCTACTTAGACTGCTTCAAACTTGACGAAACAATTTCATGGCATGAATTGAAGCTCATGTGGGTGCCGTCACTACCTACACTTGGAAGGATTTGATAGAATAAACTGAGATAACTAAAAAGTCATCAGAGCATTTCAACAAGTTAGAGCCCTGCCCCATGTAGGTCGTAAAAGACGATTCTGAATTTGTATTGATTGAATTATGTATTACAAACTAGAAATCTCTTTTACACAGAAGAAGAGAGAATTGATCTGATCTCTTTTTTGTTTTAACGTGGAGTCTTTGGGGTGAAAGGCTGCCTCACTTGAAGCTTGAGTCGAGTTTGGTTCCCGTTGACGATTCGAACAAGATTGTGAACAAACTTCCTCGCGTGGTAGAAGTTTTTTCGGAGTTCAAGTGCCCGAGATAGGATGTTTGAAGGTCGAATGCACAATTCTCTCAATGCTCGGTTCTTTTTTTTTGTTTTGGTAGCCACTAGTGGCTATTTTATAGAGGAGAATGGTGTGTAACCATCTCTTAGGAACGTGGGAAGTGGGCACAATCACTTCCACATTTTAAACCTTAGTGGCTGACTTGGTCAAGTAGTGTAGGCGAACTTGACGCTGTAGGCAGACTTGAATGTTTAGGCGAGCTTGGCAAGCTTGCAGGTAGGTTAGAGCACACAGGCAAACCTTTAGGCGAAGCTAAGTGTTCGGGTGAACTTAAGTTTGCACGAGCCATCATTAGCGAAGCTTGATCAGTTTAGGCGAACTTGAATCTGCATGAGTCATTCAGACGAACAAGCGAACTTGGCTTTGTCGGCGGAGTCAAGTATTCAGGTGAACTTGACTTTGTTCATGCGAACTTAAATGTTCAGGCAAAATTTTGAGCTTCCTTGCTTTGTGTCCTGTTGCATAACTCGTGTATGTCCATATATTGACCGAAAGCTTCCTTTGTTAGGAATAAAGACAATTTTACTTGCCTACACCCAAACTTCAAGGGTAATAAGGGCAAGCAAGGACAAACATCACAACCGAAAGTTAAAGAGACTTTTGCAGTTAGAGTCCAAATTTTAGTAACAACCACCAAAGAGAGCAAAGGAAGAACTTTTAGTACACTTATTCATTCAAGGACGAATATACAGTTGCCATCTTCCATGTGCTCAACAAAGGGAATCGTTTAAAGCTCCCAGAAGCTTGATGCCTCGAAGAAGTTAGAAAGACCAATGACCCTAACTATTGTCTCTACCACAAAATTTTGGGACATCCAACGAAGAACTGCTATATACTTAAGGATAAGATCCAAACATTTATTGAATCATGGATCCTCAAGCTCAAACCTGAACAAAAGAAAGTTAATATTGATATGGTGACTCTTCAATTTGGCTCCATGCCAGATTTCAAGCCAAAAACGATGTTGTCCCCATTCCTACTGCGAGAATAGAGGTGGTGAATTATGATCACCAGAACCAGTGAAACAAAGGCTTGATTCCTCTCACCACAGCAAGAGGAGAAATAATGTGGGTACATTCCGATCTTCTTCAAGATGAGGACTGGACTCTTCATAAGTCCAAGAATAAGTGTAAGATGATGACTTACAAGGCCATCTCCATGATCCTCAAAGAAGAATCTCTCAAAGAAGAATCTCTACATGTTACTTCACTCATCAACTTAGAGGGAGAGAAAGTGGTCATGATAGGAACAAGATCTGACAAAGATTATCTAAGGGATTACAATTAGCCGGGAATGACCAAACAAACCGAACTGACCAAGAAAAAATGAGACTCGGTTTGATAAAGCCTTATAATGTCCTCCAAGTGACCCCAAGGCCCTATTCAAATACAACATCATAGCTCAGCTAGCCAACATTCCAGCTCGTGTAACCATATTCAAACTCTTACGTTTGTCTAAGGACACGAGAGAAGCTTTAAAAGAGGCTCTCAATGACAGTGAGACATTTCTCACCCATATGACCAAACCTCCACAAGATGAACAAGCAGTGCTATCAATGTGAGTGGAAAATTTCTTGTATTACTTTCACTATGAAAGATATGCTTGTTAAAGATCATCATCACAACCGACCCCTCTACTACACTGGGTATATAGGGTTGTCAAGGATCGAGAGAATTCACATCGATCTAGGCTTCATGCTAAGCATAATTCCACGAAGGCTCCTGAGATTTCTGGGTATTCCCCTCCATAAGCTCTCAAGAATTCTACAATCATACTTGGTTTCAACTCTAGCAGTATCCGATCTCTTGAAAAGATCCGACTTAAGTGTTAGATCGAAAATTTGAAGACAGAGGTAACGTGCTATGCCATCGATGTCGAAATACCTTACTACCTACTCCTTGAATGACCTTGGATCCACTCCAACATGCTCGTTCCTACTACACTTCACCAGTGTTTCAAATATATTGATGGACACTAAGTCCAACATAGAGTTAAAGCTAAAAAGCATCCTTTCAAGAGGGTGGGGAATTACTTCACCGACTCTCTCTTGAATGATGAAAATCACACAATCAAGATTGTCCTCCCTAACGATGCGAATAATGGTAATGAAGCATATGTCGAGCTAGATCACATTGATGATTTAATTTGGGAGATAGATCTACTTGTAATTACCCTAAAAGACCTCTGTATCGACTAATCCACTAAAGATCAGAGCGATTGGATCATTAATGAAGAAGAGTTTATGTATGACTATTCTTTAGACTCTTAGTTTGAAAACTCAAGAGTCGAAATTCTGATGGCCAAGCTAGCTTTGGGGCCGATATTGCACTTGACAATAAGCGAGTTGTACGCCGCTCACAAGCAACTAGACAACTCGGGGGATGCTACCTTCATGGTCCGATCCAACGAGGACATTTCGAATCCGGTCATCTTCAAAAAAGTTGAGACACAACCTCACTTATCAAACTCCGATGAAGAAGCTAAAAAAACACTAGAATTCTCTCGATACAGTCGACAGCCTTAGCAAATTATGGCGAAAATGGGATACAACCTAACTGTAAAACAAGGGTTGTATTTCAATAGAGAAATAAGAGTCTTTTTGATCCCCTTTATACAAGAAGGTGAAGTTTTCGATTATTGCAATCGAACTAAATAAGGACTCTGTTACATTTCTCCTGAGGCCGAGCCACATACAGGACTAGCATCTGACAACTTTCTAAGCAGTTCTTCAGACACATCCAACTAGGATTCTGATGTCAGCCTTAGATCCTTACATAGTGAATTCATAGACAATATGGTCTCATATCACATAACTATGGATCTCGATGAATTCGAAGGGTTTGAAGATCATGAAGATGACTCACAGGTAAAGCAACTTGAGAAACAATGGGAGTCACGTTTTGAAGTTAGGGAGCCACCACTGAAGATAAAGTGGTTCATATCAACATAGGTAATGGAATCAACCCTAAGCCCATCTTCATCAGTGAGAGTCTATCATCTACTAAAAAGGAAGAACTCACGGCTCTCCTACAAGAACACATTGATATCTTTGACTGGAGTTATGAAGACATGCCGGATCTCGATCCTAATGTGGTTGTACATTACATTAACATCAACCCTAGCGTTAAGCCGGTCAAGCAACAACAACAACACTTCCGTCCTAAGTTGATGGAGCAGATCAAGAAGGAAATCCGCAAACTCATTAAATGTGGATTCATCCATGAAGAACAACACCCCGATTGGATAGCCAACATCATGGTGGTGATGAAAAAGAATGACAGGATCCGAATCTACATCGATTTTTAGGATCTTAATCTTGCTTGCCTGAAAGATGAGTTTCCTCACACTATCATGGATGTTATGGTTGACAACATGTGTCATAGATGGATTTTCTAGATGCAATCAAATCAAAATGCATCCAGATGATCAAAAGCACACAACCTTTAGAACACCATTAGGAGTATTCTGTTATACAATAATGCTCTTCAGTCAGAAGAATGCTGGAGCTACTTATTAGTGTACTACAAATATGATCTTCCATGATTATTTGTGTAAGACAGTAGTGTGCTACGTTGACGACCTCGCGATCAAAAGTCATCACAAGCAAGGTCACGTTGGTGACTTGATAACGGTGTTCGAAATTATGCAAAAACACCAGCTCAAAATGATTCCAACCAAATCCTTCCTGGGGGTATCATCAAGCAAATTTATAGGATTTATTGTAATATCCAAAGGAATACATATTGATCTCAAAAAATGAAAGTCGTCCAAGAGATACCACCTCTAAGGATTTCGAAAGAACTCAGAGGACTACAAGAACGATTAGCCTACATCCGAAGGTTTATCGCCAACCTATCTGGAAAATATCAACCATTTTAAAAATTCATGAAGAAAGGTGCTTCGTTTGTCTAGGCTGACACCTACCAAGAAGCTTTCAACATGATCAAGGGTTATTTCACAAAGTCGCTGGTTCTAGCCACGCTAATATTAGGTAAATCATTCCTAATATATGTTAGAGGAATGAACCATTCTCTTGGAGCACTCTTTGTCCAGAAGAATAACAATGGCCACGAGAAAGCCATTTACTACCTCAGTCGGACTATAATTGGCACCGAACATCGCTATAACCTGTCGAAAAGGAATGTTTAGCATTGTTTTTTTTTTAATTCAGAAGATGCAACACTACCTCATCGGCCAATCCATTCACATCATTACAAGGGTTAATCCTCTATGGATATTCATGACAAAACCTAGATCACTAAATTCTAGGTTAACAATATGGGTAATACTGCTGTCACAGTATGACATAGCAATCGTGTTGCAGAAAGCAGTCAAGGGTCAAGCAATAGCCGACTTTCAGGCGTACACCTTATCCTCGAGTCTTCTAATCCTATAAAGACATCCCAGACGAAGTCTGAGAGTCAAATACTACTTCAGACCATCAGATATGACAACTATACTTTGATGGTGCTTCATGACGCAACCACAAAGGATCAATCATCATAGGAGTGAAGGTAGTGCTGATCAATCCCCGTGGACATATTCTTCATCGGGCCTACTCATTGACCGAGCCATTCTCCAACAACTTAACTGAGTATAATGCCCTTGTAATCGACCTACAACTTGCTCAAGACATTGGCGTTAAATATCTTGAAACCCACGGTGACTCTAAGCTGATCATGAATCGGATCAAAGGAGAATATGAGGTCCGTCGCAATGACCATATACCCTACCACAAAGTGGCAATAAAGCTCGCTCAATACTTTGAAGGCTTCTACATTATCTATGTAGCTCGCCTCGATAATACTCATGCAGACGCTCTAGCATCTCTTGCAACCACACTTGCTTTGGCGCCCAAATCTACATGGCACATCACTATGGCTAGCCATCAGTTATGCTCTACGGAGCAAATTCTTGAAGCCAACAAAGTGCATGTCATGGCAATTCACTTCAAGGGTAATGATTGACGGTTCCTAATCATTGACTATGTCTTGCACGTGATATTACTAGATAATCCAAAGTAAGCAATCTCTATTCAAAGAAGATCTCCACGCTTCTTCTATGATTTTGCTAATTACACTTTGTATCGACGATCTCTTGATGATATTTTGCTCCGATGCTTATCACCAATTGAAGCTCAAAAAGCATTAAAAGAAGCCCATGATTGTGCCTGTGGAGTTCACCAACTAGGTCCCAAACTTCAGGACCGACTTCGTCGTCTAAGTTACTACTGACCGACAATAATAGCAGATGCGGTAGTATATGCTAAACGATATCATGCGTGTCAAGTTCACGCTGATTTCCTACATTAACCTCCAGAAGAATCACATCCAATAGTCGCCTCATGGCCATTTGAAGCTTGGGGCATGAACATCATTAGGCCGATCAACCCGCCATCCACCAAAGGCCATCACAAATTACTTCTCCAAATGGACCGAGGTTGTTTCCTTCATAGAATCAAGACATCTCAAGTGAACAAATTCTTGAGACATCTCAAGTGTTCAAATTCTTGAGACATCACATGATTTATTGATTTGGTGTTCTAGACGAATCATTCATGATAACGGTCCATAAATCATCAGTCGACTGTTATTTAAATTCTACAACAAGTTCAGAATTCAAGATGTGGCTTCTATACCATACAACCTAGCTGCTAAAGGTCTATCTGAAACTTTTAACAAAATCATCATCAAACTTCTA
Organism: Asparagus kiusianus; assembly: GCA_022839385.1. Classification (NCBI taxonomy): domain Eukaryota; kingdom Viridiplantae; phylum Streptophyta; class Magnoliopsida; order Asparagales; family Asparagaceae; genus Asparagus; species Asparagus kiusianus. The sequence continues at coordinate 556,713 of BQKN01000671.1, read as the reverse complement.
AAGAAGTTTGTCTCCTCCAACAAATAAGATTGGAATGAGAAACCTGGAGAGTGTCTATAGGCTTATAGTACAATAGTCCGTACTCCTACTGGCTCCACATAATTTTCTTTAGTTTAAGGATGCGAAGCCGTGATCCCACTAAAAATTCAGGTACCATCATTGAGAATTGCCATTTTTGAGAAGATAACAACTAAAGAACATCATCAAAAGCACCTCCAAGAACTAGAAGTGTTAGATGACCTGAGACTCCAAACTCTGTTAGATGACCTGAGACTCCAAACTCAGCAAAGAATTTAGATCTACTAGGTATGGATTTCGAGAGCCTTCAACAGGAGAGTCAAAGAATGATCCTTCAAAGAAGGCGACCTGGTCTTAACCATTCATCGATCCATGATCATGACGCATAAGACTAAAGGTAAATTCTAACCTAAATAGGAATGCCCATTTATATTAGAGATAGTCTACTCAAATGGAGCATATCGCCTAATTGACCAACATGGAAATAGGCTCATGACACCAATCAACGAAAAATTTCTTAAGAAATACTACTCGTGATTTTGACCATTATTATCTCCTCACAGAGATCCTAGTCACATTTAAGTTTCCATTTCTGATCAGAAATGTTGATCCTCTTGACTAAAATTGCCAACGAGTCATCAAGTTAATATCACACCTTTGCTTGACTCTAGATAAATCATCATTGTCATGTTAACATTATACTTTTGAACAATGTCAACTCTAAATATATCCTTATACTATCATGTTAACATTACACCTCTAAACAGTACACACTTATCATGTTAATATTACACCTCTAAATAGTTTCTCATTTCAAATGATCTGACTGGTTAACATTACATCTGTGCCAAACCATTTCATGGACCGGTTAACATTACACCTCTGTCGACCTATCTTAACGAATTTTTCCAGTTAACACTACACCTCTGTTAATTCGCTCTTATTAAAAACCAATTAGTTAACATTACACTTTCATCGATTTTCTACTGTTAAGTTAACACTACACTTCTAAATGATAATCGTCCTCTAGACTCCTTTAAACTGACCGGTTAACATTACACCTCTGTCGGTCATCCTATTTAACTACTTAATATTACACCTCTGTCAAATATCCTCATACTATCATATTAACATTACACCTCTAAATAGTATGAGCTTGATCAAACTATTATGTTAACACTACACCTCTACTAGTTTGATCCAACATCATTCTTCCCAACAAAGATGTTACTATGATAAGTTAACATTACACTCCTATCGTACACACATCATGGGAGATAAGAAGATTTTTTATTATCAAAAGAGCTAAATAGTTATAAAAATTTTAATAGGGAATGCAGATAAAATGTGTGTATATGTGCGATACACTGAGCTATCCTAGAGTCCCTAACCTCATGAGCAACCTTCTGAGCCTTCTCCTTCAAGATCCTAGGGTCAATGGGAGCGGCTTGAGACCTAATGATCGAGAGCATCTTCGTTTCAGCTTAACGCTCTGCAACTTGAAAGTTCCACTTCTTGGTCAACTCGGCTAGATTAAGCTCAAGCTCCTCTTTCTAGTGATGAACTGCCTTAAGACGCGCCTGAGCCATAGTCATTGTTGCTTTAGCCTCGTTGATTGTCACATTCTTTTTCTAGATAGCACATTGAAGCTCTGTGTGGTGACCGTCAGCCAATGTAATGCTATCGTTCAAACTTTAGACTTTCATATTGATCCGCTCTATCTCTACATAGGCAGATTCACCAGACTTACGATGAGTTGCTAAAAAGCGATGGAATTTGACATCAGTAATATTATCAAGATTAGCCATACGAAGTCCATGCAGCTCTCAGAAATAGAATTTAGCTTTGTTGATCGCCGTCTTGAAAGGTTTAGTGGGGGCAGGACTGAAAACCAACATCAAAACATCTAGCTAATCTCTCAACAATTTGAGAGTGTAGGCAGATAACCCTCTGTGTGCGTTCAAGGTGGTTACAACACTCTGGTTGAACAATCTTACCAGACTCTCCGTCAATATCATTATCTCCACCTCGACCAAGTCCTTAAGATCAGGAGATTAGGGGACCTCCAAGTAACCTGAAGGACTTGCTTCAGTAGAGACCACTGTTACATCCGTGGTAGTCAAGGAGATAGTCAGCAAGACTTGTATTTGTTGCCCGACATGAGGAACGATGCAAGCGTGACCAAGATGCTTAAGACGATGGATGTGACAGTTGTCCTTACAACCATTGCCGTGGCCATAGGTACATCCATAGGTACAACTTCAACACTCATGGACGAGAGATCCGGCTCATCAAGAGTAGTTGCAGTGATGTTTGGACCTTCATCAGAATGAGGTTTAGGACTTGGTGGCACTACCTTTCTAGCCCCTACTGGCATGGGAGAAACTAAAGCGGCATCATTATTGTCGAAAGTCCTGTGAATGATCAGTGTTCACCGCAGTAACGAAACAGGTGCTGGCACAGTGGCTTCGGTCATTTTAATGGCAGGCATCGACGCCAAAACACCAGAAGTGCCCTCAAAGTCAATCACAGGTTCAAAACGACTACTTGCAAGAAAGGATGTAGGCATTTCTTCACCCACAGTCCTGAAGTCAGGTTCATCATCTATTAGATAGATGAAACATCAGTTACTAAAAGTGGAGCAATCACATAAGACTGACTGAAAGTAATTGGCATGTATGAAGAGCTGTCGATGTCACCGATATCACCTACATCGTCAAGCTCAGTCAAATAGGCATCAATGTCATCATGCCTATGATACACTTTCTCCTCTTTGTCATTTAGAGGAATGAGCTCTTTACTTGCATAAAAGAAGTGCATAAGCTAAAAATACTTCAGGACAAAAGTAATGAACATGTGAACAAAAATCACCTAAAGAGCCAATCCTAGGTTCTTGCACTGGAACCACAAGAGACCCCTCTCTAATCCTTGAAGAGCCTCCAGGCATAGGTTCAGGTTTAGGAGATGCCAAACACTACTTCATTGAAGGTTGCGGAGTAGGAGGGATGTGCAATGGTCTATTCCCTTTCCTCTATCCTCTACCAGGTGCCTCCTGCTGAATCATAGGTTCAGTGGCTCTTGGATGTTGATACCGACTTGCCTTTGAGGTGCAGAGTGCTCACCTGGCACTTCCTAATCCTCATCTAGTACACCTTCCGCAAGAAATTCTCAGAGTCTAGGAGCTCTACTCTTTGAACTTTTCGTGGAGAATTCCTTGTACCGATGGCTGATCCAAAACAAACTAGTTTTGTTCACCTAAAAGTTAGGAGGAGGAATGCTCACTTTGCTGCACTACTTGCAAAACCCCAACTTCATATAACAATTGGGCATATGTTAGTGTGATATCCTTGGTTTCACACAAGGCTGCAGTCTAAGGTGAACCCAAGGATGTCAAACCTGCCTTGCACCCAACACTGTGTAACAATATGTTTCACCATCACAATAATCTCTCTCTAGTGGAATCAAATAAAAATAAGTGCGGGTATAAGCAGATAGAATAAAGGTAATAATACAAGGTACACAATATAAAGAAAAGATCCACTAATAGATTTAATCATGTTCCAATGGAAGAAAAGAAGTACATTTGAAAAATTTAAAATAAGAGTAATAATTCTCTAAACACAAGAGTTAACTAAAAATAGTACTAAGGCACTCAGCCTCTAATATGAAATACATCTCTAAAGGCTAAAAACAAATAAAAGTCTACTGTGGAGCATTAACTACTAATAAATGAATAAAATCTACACTGAGTTCCTGTCAACCTACGACTCTCCGAACGCCTGACTCATTGCCTGAAAAAAATAAAAACAATGAGCGTCAAAGCGCTAGCAAGAACATCTCCATCGTCCTCAGGGGGAAGGGGGTTAGGTGTATAAAAATACTAGTTATAACATATAGATATATGAGTCATATACACTAAACTAAGAGGAAATTGATATTTATAAATGCACAACACGAGCATGGGTACGTCGAGCGAAATAATCCAAACAAGAAAACTCTCATGTATATACCACATATCTCAAATTGTGGATCGCTAAATACCAACTCCAAATCCTATGATTAAGAATAAATAACAAAGAATATCATATTACCAAACCTTATCCAAAATAAGTTGTTTCATAACTACCCTCGGGTAGTTAGCATGGTAACATGTATAACTATTTGGTAAAAGATCTTGTATAGTATGCGTCATGTATGACAAACTTTAGCCTTATACCCTACACTCGGGGTAGATAACATGGGAGCAAAATACAATTCTATGATTCCTCTACAAAGCGAATGGTGTGGAGTATAGGTGCTCATAATATCCTATGGCTCATCGCAATATTTTACGATTCTCTACCTTACTCGAACACCCTGTGGAGTATAGGCATATCATCCTAATCCGATGTAAAACCCGTAAAATTTGAATATTATGTGAAAAAATAATAAATATATTTTGTGGTGATAAATATCATATTTTGATGTCTGGGTATGCTAGGAAAATATTTGAGATCAATCCAATGTATATATATGAATATAGGAGTGAAATCATGCACGACATGCACGAGCTTGAATCTGGAAAAATGACAAGTTAAATATTTTTATATTTTACACACCGATACAATAAGAATTTGGAAATATTGAAAAGACAAAAGTTGTAGAACTTTTCAATATCTTTCCAACAAATTTTATATCACCTTATTCGAAGATAGGACAAGAAAGTTATAGCCAAAATACCGAATATTGTTTTCCTAGTCAACCTAGGTTTCCTGGTTTGGGTCAAACATGTTTGTTTTGGATTTGGCTCTATAAATATATGTGTTTTTCATGAAAATTATCTTTTTTTATTAAATCTCTGAATCCTAGCAGCCACACTCTTCCCTCAAAAACCCTCGATTACTTTTTGGTGAATTTTGAGAGCTTTGTGAAGCAAATACCGAGAAGAGGGCGAGTTTGTCGGCTTTTGGCGAGGGATAACTTGTTTTCTTTCATCGTTGAGTTTTACAGTAGCATTTGAGGCAAGATCATCTTCCTCCAAAATCTTCCCTTAGTAAAGATTAAGTTTTTATTAATTATAATGATGAATCTCATGTTGAAGTTTAACCCCATGCTTTGAAAACATGATTTTTGAGGTTAAATCTTAAACTAATGATAGATATGAAGTTTATTTCTTGCTTTTTATGTTAGTAATATGATCATGATCATTTGGGTTACTTTTAATTTTTTTACCTTTTTAATCATGTCCTAATCATGTTTAAACCCTAGATTTATTATTAATTGCGTTTTCATGTAAAAGAGAGATGTTTAAACCCTAGGTTTGTGATACCTAAGTTCTATAAACATGTTTAAATAATTTTTTATCTCTGTTAATTATGTAGAATTTATTATGTTTAGTTAATCTTGTGGACAAATTTCATGTTTTATTCGAGAAATTGATTAATTAGGATGTTAACCCTAATTAGATTAAATCAAAAGTTTAATTTTTGTGGAGATGATCTTCTATTATTTAATATTCAAGTTTTAATATTGTTATATGTATCATTATGATATAAATAAGTGTTTAAATATAGTTACAAATTATACAAACCCGAAAACCTAAGAACCAGATATTGTTCTGGCCGGTCGACCGGCGCCCTAGGGGTGGTCGACCCGTAAAGTCATGTGTGTGCATGTTGTGCACAATGCTCTGTTCGGTCGACCTACACCCTTGGGGCGATCGACCGACCTGGGATATTTTTGACATGTAGTTTTGTTTCTTACATTTTTTGAATATGATCGCGGGGATCGAGACGCACGATGGTAGATGTACAGTCATGGGTACACCTTAATAGTGTCATAGCACACCACAAGTATCCTGAAAGGGGATTATGATGAATTTTGTTTCGATTACACTTGAGATAAAGGTTGATTACATATTTATATACATGTTGGATATCGTTGATGAGCACCGCTCAGTACTACATGGAGTAGTACGTCGATATACCATAAGTACATGTCATTGAGTCGGGTTTAGGATGCTTTATCTAGCAGTCCGTCTCACACTAGGGTGCGATGAGGCTTGTGAGCTGTATTTTTAGGATGCCTACTTGGTAGGTCGTCCCGCACTCGTGTTACGTACAGAGATGTGATGAGACAAATGAGCCGTGTACACTGTTAGGATACCGATCGGGTAGTCCGTCCTGCATAATGATGTAATGAATCAGAATATTGCAAGGATTTGCATTGAGACAATTGTTGATAGCCTGAGTTTTTGGTGGATACCAGTTATGTATATGACTCATTGCTGATATATATGACCGAGATACTTTTCCCTTGAAAGTACGCATGGTTATATGTTGATATTTATCTTATCTTCCCAGTGATAGTGGAAGATATTATAAATACGATATTATGAATGTCTTTACTTTTTGTATTGCTTTATTTTATTCTTAGGTTAGGATTAATAATTAACGATTCACAATTTGAGACATATGGTATATACATGAGGGTTTCCTTGTTTGGATTATTTTGCTAGATGTACCAGTCTCGTGTTGTAGGTTTCTAATATTGATTTTATTTAGATTATTTATCTCTAGTTCGATGTTAACATTCAGACGTCTACAATTTAAGATATATGATATATACATAAGGGTTTCCTTGTTTGGATTATTTCGTTTGACGTACTATGTCTCATCTTGTAGCTGTCTAAATATTAACTCCATTAGATATGAGAAAAATGATCTAGGTAGACTATGCTTAATAGGTAGAGCATCTACTTCATCTAGCAGCCCTTTCCCTGGGGGCGGATGGAGGTGATCTTGTTGTAGTGCTCTGACGCTCTTGTTGTTGTTCTTTTTATTTTAAAATTTTTTTAGGCAGCTTAAAGTTTCGGAGAGCTGTAGGATGACAGAGTTCTTGCATAGTTACCGTCGCATGAGTTATCAGTAGAGGCTCCACAGTAAATTTATGTTTCTAGTCAGTTATTTGAGTTGTGTTTCATTTTGTAAAGGCTATGAGCGTTAGTTATATTTCTAGTTGATTCATGTCGAGATATTTTACATTATTTCAAAGATCAAGTGTTTACAGTTTTATTTATTTGAGACATGGTTTTATTTATGAGATTTATCCTTTTATACCATGTCTATTGTATTTATTTACCTTATTTTGCCTGTTTGTACCTACACTTCTTTTTTGATTCCACTAGAGGATATTACTGTGATTGGTGAAACGTGTTATTACACAGTATGGGTGCATGATATGTTTGACATCTTTGGATTCACCTTGGACTGTAACCATATGTGAAAACATGGGAGTTACATCCAGAACCCAATATAAATAAAAGAAATCTGGAGTCTTGGAACTCATAAGATCCTGTGGTTTAACAAAATCTCATGCGACTCACAACCGAACTCGCTCGCTCTGTGGATTATAGGCATATCAGCCTAATCCGAAACACATTGATGCATAACGGAGTGTAGTCTACTACGGTCTCATTGTAATATACCAACTAACCCACTCTAAGTGTTGTCAATCCATGGTCTTATTATGATGCACTAACTAACTCCACTCAAGCATCCAAACTAACGTAAAAATAAAATAAAGTCACACCCTATCGTGACAAACTCAAATTGTTAGATGACGCACCTCCAAAAGTTCATGCGTACTCAAAACAATGTGTGCACACTCTCATGGTCAAGTTCATGTGTCGACGCGCATCTCGCACTTTGTGGTTTCGATCAAACGTGCATGAAGGAACAACAATTGCTAAACAGATCATTATCGGTCGATCGATTTCTCTTGTTTGGTCAACCGATTGGCGTCGTGCACAACATGCACATAATACAGCCTTGATCGGTCGATCGGTATCATCCATCGGTCGATATACCAAAGCAACAAAAAGCAGTTCCTGAAGCCAGTTTGTTCAACTGATCTTCCTGATCAGTCGACCGATGCTGGTGATGGGTTTAAGTTACATGTTTTTATCTACAAGTAATCAAAGTTGAAATTTTTGAATAAAACTCATATGTTAAAACTTATTTAGTGTAATTAGGGTTTATTATGCTACATGAAATCATAATTATCAAATTCAAAGGAAACTAGAAACCCTAACATGGTTATATTTGTAAACTCTTCATGAAAACAATCAACTTAGCAAAATCTCATGTTAGATCAATTTCAGAACTTAAACCCAAATGAAAGAATCTGTTTTATAACTTCTTAAATAAGAAAGATTGAATCTTTTTATCATATAGATTAAAAGTATGATCTTTAATCATAAAAATAGATTTTGAAAATCCAATAAAACTAAATAAAACCAAGAAATATGGGGATAGGATTGGAGGAGATGAAACTCACCTCAGAAATTTTCATGCTGAACTCCCAAACACGTGAGAGACACAATCCTCCTTCACCAAACATCATAGATCTCGCCCTAGGTTTTTTCTCCTCAAAGCTCTCCAAATTCACAAAGAAATCTCTAGGTTTTTTGAGTGGGGAGGGGTGGTTGTTGTTCACATGGGAATAACAAGAGAAAAGAGGAGAAAAATTGAGTTATATACATATATATACATAAGTAATCAAACGGGCGTAAATCCGACCCGACCTGAAACCTAGGTTTTATGCACTTATTAGTCGACCGATGCTAATAATTGTTGGCCTTCTTATTTTGATGATGTTTAACAAATAATTTACTTCTAATGGTGTTTGTCTAGTGTTTGTGTTTTCGTATTTATTCTAGGCAAACAACGAGTTGGAGGATGGATGGAATAGAGCTTCAACGATCATATCCAAAGGAGGTTGGTGGAATGTTGGGTTGAAGCCTATGCAATTCAAATTGAAGATCCAAGTTTTAGCTTCATCCGCAAGTGTACCAAGTCAAGCCTATTGAAGATCAAAGATTGCTTGGGTAACTTTAGTCTAGGTGTTATATTATGTGTGTTAAGTACGTTAAGCTCAATATCATATCACACACATTTTATTGGTTTCCTTGTATATATATGTAGTCATATATATATATACAACACAAATTTTAGTTTTTATGTTTATAAATATGAAATTACATATTTTATATTTATTATTATGATTTGGTTTATCTACTTAGATATGAAACAAATATATTTTTATATACATACTCATATGTTTCATTTTCTATTGTATTTGTAAAAATACTATATTCATTGTTTATAGACTTTATAACAATAGTTTACATCTTTCTTTAAGTCTACATAATCATTGTGCAAAGTTTCAAAACATAGTTTAGCCTAAATGTCAAAATTCATATGTTTACATTTTCGTGTTTTGGCCTATTTTGTAAAATGATGATATTTTTCATTGTAGCATGTTTATTATCATGTCTATAATCATTCCCCAAAGTTTTATATTTTTTGAAATTTGTTTGATATTTTTAAACAGTGTTTCAAAATCAGAAATACATTTTCAAAACCTGGATTTCATATATCAGTTCACGGTCGACCGCCACGGTCGACCGCGCCTGAGTCTTTTCCATAGTGCGCAACAAAAACTTTGGTGGTCGACCACCACGGTCGACCGTCAGCTAAAAATTTCTCGCGGTCGACCGTCAAACTCTTTGGAAGTTTCTCCTGTTGTTTTGTTGCTTGCGGTCGACCACCGCACTGTCATATCAGTTCTAACGGCTAGTTTCCAGAGCAATTGCTGAGTTGGTTTTTTAGTCTTTCTCTTAGCTTTCTCTTGGCTTTGGGGTTTCTATAAATACCCCATTATACCTCAGTTCTAAAAATTGAACCAAGAAGTTTTTAAACAAGTTTTAAACAAGGATTTAAGTGTGTTTTAGTGTTTGTTTGGTTTGTGAAGAAGTTTTCACAAGTGGAGGAGATCACCTTCTTGTTTGGGCTCCAATCTCCATCTCTCCATCTTGTCATCTATTGAGAAGTTTTCTAAACTCTATTTTCTAGCTTTATATCTATTTGCTTGTTTATCATTTTATTAAAGCTAGTTTTGTATTGAGTTTAGATTTGATTTACCTCTTTGTTACACACACCCACTTGGCTTATTGTATTTGCATTCATAATATATTTTGGGTTGGTGAGAGTTGTAACAATTGAGTGTGAGCTTTCATTGTGTTCTCATCCATAATAGAGAACAAACATTTATTGTATTGTGCCTAATTGTGAGATTCACTTTGTAATACACTTGTATACCGAGAGAAGTGTGTGGCGAGAGTCGGGGATCATCCCAAGAGGAGTGGTATCGGTTGACGAACCTAGGGAGAGGTTGTAACCGAGCACTTGAGGGAGACACGTCTAGTTCAACACTTGAGAGGGTGTAGAGTGGGATTGCAAGAGTGGTGATTGTAAAGTTTTCGGTTAGCTAGAAAATCGAGTGTGAGGTGTAAACGTTATTTGGGTGAACGTAGAAAACCCGATTGTGATAGTTGATTTCTCCCCGGGAGTGGGGAGTGGAGATGTAGGATGGAAGGTCCAAACTTCGTGATCATATTGTGTGTTTGCATTGTTTATTTTGCACTATCACATTTGTAGTTTGATTATATCACCCTTGTGTTGGTTTCATATCCTTGCATATATATCTCATAGTATATCTCTTTGCTAGGATATTTCATTGTTCATATTGCTTATCCTAGTTCACATATCATGTTGTATTTCATACTTGCTAGGATAACTTGTTAATTATCTTTACTTGGCATAAAATTGGATTAGATTAGCATAAGACCCTAATCACCCCCCTCTAGGGTCTAACAATAATCAGTCGACCGATTACTTGGGTCGGTTGACCGACCAAGTATATTTCCATCCGACATTTTCTCATGTTCCTACACACACACACACGCACGCACACACACACACACACACACACACACACACACACACACACACACACACACACACACACACACACACACACATATGTGTGTGTGTGTGTGTGATATTTACAAAATTATGAGGTTTTATAGTTGGGGAAGTGAGAATGTAGCTCCTATAACCCCAGCAACAAAATGGTACTGAGCGCGAGCCGCATCAACCAAGTTTCTTATTCGTAGCAATCCTGGATTTGGATTCCTGATGTACAACTGATCGTAACCAAATTGATAAGCAAATTGGCATGGCAAGTAGGGCTCGATGTAGCACTCCGTACCATTCAACCTAGCAACGAGTTGACCTGGTTGAATGTTCACTAACCAGTTGAAACACCCACTAGGTGAGCAGGTGAAACGCTCATTGCTCATGCCATCTTCAAACTCATTCCTAGGATTTACACCTTCAATCAAGAGTAAACAATAGTAAAGATGATAATGGTCATTGTTCTAAAGAATTCTACCGTCCTTAGAAAGATACTTAACCATCCATTTCGAACGTTCATACCTCTGGAGCAAGGCCACGTTTGTTCAACTAGGCATAGTGGCCGACATCAGCGGAGAGCAGTGTTGAGTGAACCATATTACTAAGTATGTATATGGTAACTCCACCTTAGGATTGAGTACTAGTTTCCTCGTGTAATGCTTTTCCTACTTCAGATATTCAATGGCCGACTCCCTTAGGCCATGATGAATGCAGCTAACAATTGCCAGTAAAGGAGCTAAGTTTTACCAAGAGGCTAACAACATAGCATAATATAGCACCTTGATGGGGATGCGATCCTTTGACCAAGAAGGCATGATGCAACCCTTCAGCTAGATCGAGAAGAACCCTATGAGCAATGCCAACTCAGATATTGGCTCATTCACTTGATGATAGAAGCTTTCAAATTGATCACCAGCATGGAACTCATACACGTCAGAGTCAGTAGTGTGCAATACGAAGCCATCCTTGAAGATGCGAGTCTCAACATTAGTCTCAGTGGCTAGAAAATCGGACCTACACCCCCTTCTTGCTAACATTGAGAAATAGGTATTCTACCCAAGGAACACGAGGCATAGTATAACCGTGCCCAGTACTCTCCGTAGCCCTCTGGTAGATAAGAAAATGACAAATCAGTTCCCGAACTCCTTTGCAACTTAGGCAGTGTGGGAGAAAGTGTTCAATTCCTCGTTAATAGGAAAACACTCATCATATGGATGATCCCTCATCGACAAACGAGATACCTCAAACATCTCGTGAAGAGCAATCCTAATCTTTCCCATCGGAGTGAAGAAGGTATTGCTATCAATATTGTACAGCTCCAGAATGATGTACATAATAGGTGCACAAATCTCGGCAGTATACTTGGAAGCATTCACCGTAGCATAGAGCCCTATCTCTCGTAATCTCTCCTCAAAGGTGAAGAGAGCGAAGTCCACAAAATGGGTCCACCGTTCAATATATGTTGATTTAATCCAGTTGAGAAACCTTGCATCTCCATCAGAATATTGAGCATCATTCTTAACAAGCTCATTCCCAAACGTGTTTGGGACAATAATAACTGCATTGACCGGAGCGTCTTTATTCACAAAGCCTGGATGCAACCCTATGATGTTGATTCCAAAAACCTCCTCTTGACGAAAGCCACCTCCATGTTTCAAAGAGCCTATTTTTATGCTATCTTCCCTATTGGTGAGGTTATAGCACATGAGGCGAGGCACGGTAAGGCGCTACAAGAACAATAAGGAGGTATGACACCCTATTGCCGGTAAAGCAAACCTACAATCTCCTTGAATGTAATACCAATACTCTTCTCCCCAATGGAAGAGAGAGTTGCCACCAGGTACACTATCTCCAAAGAGGAAATGTGGCTTCACTGATACGTCTTTATGAGGGGCTGAGACCTTTGTGTCAGTGATTATCTCCCGCAAAGTTCTATAGCTGCATGTACGGATGGTCTCGATCCTCTCTTAGCTACTGCCTGTTAGGTCTAGGAACTAATTTCCAAACATCATTTAAGCTCTGTGAAAAAACAACTCTGGTTTTTGCAAAAGCTGGGACTGGTGAGGAAGAAGAAGAGGATGAGTTTAAATAAGGGAAACCAGCTGTTAAAACCCATACCCTTAATCCCCTAAAAACTAGAAACAAACATCGCTGAGATCTGTACTGAGTGGTGCTGAAAAAGTACAGATTTTACCGTTTGAAATATACGGCGGTCGACCGATAAAATTTTCGGTCGATCGCGATCCAGGTCGAAAACGAGAAAAACAAACAGAGACTTCATCGGTCGACCGGTGCGGTGGTCGACCGCGGCGGTCGACCGACAAACTCTCTGCTGCCCAGTGAAGAATGAACATAGGTGCGGTCGACCGCATTCTGATACATTCCAAAACACTGTTTTTGACACACTTAAACAATTTGTAAAATATTCATTTGACTTCTGAAAATTGTGAAACTTTGTAAAATGTTATTAATACTAAAGACAAATTGTTTAGAAAAGGAATTTTGCAAATAAGTCCTCATACTTATAAAAAATAGTATTTTATGAAAAACGCTTAAAAACATAAGTATGAAAACGTGTGTGTGATATCCCAATAGCTTCAAGTGAATTCGATAACTCTTTGCCTACATTCTAGCACTAGAGAGAAAATAAAAACTAGCTAATATCCTCACATAGAATATAATTCTTGAGTCTTGATATAGCTTGATATGGATGAAGCTTCTATATGAATTTGTTGTTCTAGAAATAACATTGCTTCATCACTATGCCTCCTCCTCCTTTGGATATCATCGTTGTAGCGTATATTCCATCCAATCCTTCATTTGTGGCACTAACAAGCTCGATAAATGAATTTACTATATTTGCACTCAATAAGCCATTAGTACCGATAATGGTGGTTGAAAACATCATCAAAACATAAGGGCTAACAATCTCCCCCTTTTTGATGATGACAACCAACCATTATATGAGAGCAAAATTAAATATAGCTTATAGATAGGTGCTCCTCCTATCTATGAGCTCCCCCTAAGTATATGCAACAAATGAGGAGATTTCTCTCCCCCTTTGTCACCATCAAAAATGGGGTAAAGAAAAATACAAAATGCAACTAAACAAGCTAGCAATATAGAACTTTCACATAGTGCATAAGCCCAAGCAATTTCTTATGCGACAAAAATCATCCTCTCCAAGAGGCTTAGTAAATATATCCGCTAATTGAGATTTTGTATCAACAAATACTAGGGATACATCTTGTCGCTCTACATGATCGCGTAAGAAATGATGGCACACATCAATATGCTTGGTTCTAGAATGCAAAACCGAATTTTTGGAAATATTTATAGCACTAGTGTTATCACAAAAGTTTTTTATATTTTGAAAATTCAAATCATAGTCAACTAAATTTTATTTCATCCATAAAACTTGAGCACAACATAAACCGGCGGCAATGTATTCCGCTTCCGTAGTGGACAATACAACATAATTTTGTTTCTTGGAAGCCCAAGAAACAAGTGAATTTCCTAAGAATTGGCATGTTCCACTCGTACTCTTACGATCTACCTTACATCCGGCAAAGTCGGCATCACAAAAACCATATAAATCAAAAGAGGTGCTTTTCGGATAAAATAAACCAAGATTAAAAGTTCCATTAACATACTTAATGATCCTTTTAACCGCAATTAAATGAGATGCTTTAGGAGAAGCTTGAAAACGTGCACATGCACACACACTAAACATGATATCGGGTCTACTAGCGGTAAGATAAAGAAGACTACCTATCATACCTCGGTATAGTTTTTGGTCCACATCCTCACCACTTTCATCCGCATCAAGCTTAACACTTGTACTCATGGGAGTAGGCGCATGCTTAGAATTCTCCAAATTGAATTTCTTCACCAATTCCTTAGCATATTTGCTTTGAGAGATGAATATCCCATCCTTAGTTTGCTTGACTTGGAGCGCGAGAAAGAATGTAAGCTCTCCCATCATACTCATCTCAAAGTGATCTTGCATAACCTTAGAAAATTCCTTGTACAAAGATTCATTAGTAGCACCGAAAATGATATCATCAACATATATTTGAACCAAAATAAAATCATTTTTCCTTTTTCTCACAAAAAGAGTGTTATCAATAGTTCCTTTTGAAAAACCATTTTCAACAAGAAAACTAGAGAGGCGAGCATACCAAGCTCTAGGAGCTTATTTCAACCCATATAAAGCTTTTTGAACCCGGTAAACATGATTAGGAAAAACATGATCTATAAAACCGGGGGGTTGCTCAACATATACTTCCTCTTCTATAAAACCATTTAAAAAGGTACTTTTAACATCCATTTGAAACAATTTGAAGTTTTTAAAGCTAACAAATGCTAAAAACATCCTAATAGATTCCAACCTTGCAACCGGTGTAAAGGTTTCATCATAGTCTATGCCCTCCTCTTGATTATATCCTTGGGCAACCAAACGAGCTTTATTTCTAGTAACAATGCCATGTTCATTAAGTTTGTTTCTAAAAACCTATTTAGTACCAATTACACTAGCATTGTTAGGTCTAGGAACTAATTTCCAAACATCATTTCTTGTAAAATTGTTTAGTTCTTCATCCATAGCTAAAACCCAAAATTTATCATTTAAAGCATCATTAATCTTTTTAGGTTCTAGTTGAGATAGGAAGGCAACATTACCACACTCACTCAAGGCTTTTGAGCCAGTAACAACTCCTTGTGAAGGGCTCCCAATAATTTGTTCCTTTGGATGGTTTGATGCGAATTTCCAAGCTTTAGGAAGTTCAACTTGTTCATGAGCATTGGAGCTATCCACATCCTTTTGAGCTTCTATAGAGGGAGTATTATTGATTTGTAAAAAGTCAAATCCTCCCTCAACATCATCATCATCATCTTTCCTAGGTAAAACAACTTGAGAGCCAACATTAGTCTCATCAAAAATAACGTTTATAGATTCTTCAACAACGAGACTTCGTTTATTGAAGACCCTATAAGCCTTACTTCGAGGTGCATAACCCAAGAAGATACCAATATCAATTTTGGAATCAAATTTGTCATGATGATCTTTTGTATTTAAAATAAAACATTTGCAACCAAAGATACGAAAATAACCAATAAAAAGAGTTTTTCCATAAAAAAGTTCATAAGGAGTTTTCTTAAGCTTTGGTCTAATCAAAACATGATTTAAAACATGGTAAGCCATATTGACGGCTTCCGCCCAAAAATATTTTGGCAAATCAAAAGAATTTAGCATAGTACATGCCATCTCTTGTATGGTGCGATTTTTCCGTTCAACAACACCATTTTGTTGTGGTATTCTAGGAGCGGAAAACATATGAGTTATACCATGATGAGCACAAAATTCATAGAAATAATCATTTTGGAATTCACCTCCATGATCACTTCTAATTTTCACAACTTTTAAATCTTTTTCATTTTCAATTCTTTTAACATGATTAGAAAATTCTTCAAAACAATCATTTTTATTTGCAAGAAATATTATCCATGTAAAACGAGAAAAATCATCAATAATCACAAAAACATAGTGTTTCCCTCCAAGAGAGGTAACATGCATAGGACCAAACAAATCAAGATAAAGTAATTGCAAAGGTTAAGTTGATACCTCATTGATGGATTTGAAGGAAGATTTAGTTTGTTTACCTTTGGCACAATCCTCACATGTGCTATCTTTGATGAAGTGCAAATTTGGTAACCCTTTTACAAGATTTCTCTTAGACAATTTTGATATCAAATCCATATTTACATGTCCAAGTCTCTTATGCCAAATCCAAGGGTTTTCATCAATTACCGTAAGGCACTTCACATCTTGATTCACTAGTTCATTCATCTCAAAAATGTATACATTAGATTTGCGATTAGCAATAAAAACAAATTTTCCATCCATACTAATGATGCATTTATCAGGTTTAAAGGAAATGTCAAAACCTTTGTCACTTAATTGGCTAATGCTAAGAAGATTGTGATTCAAACCATTCACCAAATAAACATCTTCTATAACGGGTGAGGGTTTCTTACCAATAGAGCCAACACCAATGATTTTACCTTTCTCACCACCACCGAAGGAGACGTTACCTCCTTCAATCCTTGATAGGGTTGCAAATAACTCTTTGTTGCCCGTCATATGATGTGAGCAACCACTATCAAGGTACCATATCTCCTTACGTCGTTGCCGTGATATTCCCTACAAGAGATGAAGATGAAGATGTAGTAGCTTTAGGTACCCAAGTCTTGGGTCCTTGGTGGTTAGTAGTCTTGGTACCTTTGGGTACCCATGTCAATCCATAAAATTTAAAGTTATCTTTAATTCTACAATGAGTAGAAATATGACCATGTTTCATGCAATATGTGCACACAAAATTTCTTTTGTATGTATGAGCACGAGAACCATGAAACCTATTTTTACCATGGTGATGATGATTAGCATAAGCATGAGTGGGTCTAATCCTACCACTCTCAATTTCAAGTCTCTCAATCTTAGATCTTAATTGTTTGTTTTCAAAATCAAGATCTCCTAGCAATTCATCTTTTAATGCAAGAGAGGTTTGTAATTGTTCGAGCTTAATATCACAAGAAGCATGCAACTTTTTAAAAGAAGAAAATTCTTTTGACATTCTTTTAAATTCAAAATTCAATTCTTCTAGAGCGGTAGCTAGATCACATTGCATGTAAAATGATTCACTCTCGGTGTCGGATATTACCTCATGTTCAAGAGCCATGAAGCAAACGTTGGGATCATGAAGAGCAAGTTTAGCTCCATCTTCATTACTATCCGAATCGCTTGGTTCGGATTCCTCCCATCCGGCATACATGGCCTTCTTCTTCTTGTATTTCATGTACTTCTCCTTGAGCCTTGGGCAATCCTTAGCGATATGGCCCGGTTCATTACATTCAAAACATTTGCTATCCGATGACGGAGAGGAGTAATCACTAGCTCCTTTGAGAGCTATGGTCTTCAATTTTGGTGATGGCTCCTCAACTTCTCGTGAGGGCACTTCCTCCTTCTCCTTTCCCTTGAGCTTCTTCTCATGGACCTTGAGTTTTCCGATGAGGCCATCGAGAGGTAAAGTGGTAAGGTCATGAGCTTCTTCTATTGTCGTCGCCTTT
The DNA here is from genome assembly GCA_022839385.1 of Asparagus kiusianus. NCBI lineage: Eukaryota > Viridiplantae > Streptophyta > Magnoliopsida > Asparagales > Asparagaceae > Asparagus > Asparagus kiusianus. The sequence continues at coordinate 538,774 of BQKN01000671.1, read as the reverse complement.
TGGGTTCCCACATCGGAGTCAATGAACGAAGAATCTTCTAGTTCGTCTCTTGAATAGTCAATTTCTTGTCAAGACCATGCAATTCATTGATAATGTTAGTGAAGCGAGAAAACATAGCATCAATTGATTCATTTGGAAGCATTTGAAATAACTCATATTCATGCATAAGTCCGCTAATCTTGGATTCCTTAACTTGGGGGGTTCCTTCGTGTGTGATACACAATTTCACCCATATTTCGTATGCGGTTGCACACGTTGAAACTCTATTGTATTCATTTGGGGAAAGACCACAAATTAAGGCGTTCATAGCCTTAGCATTGAGATTAGCTTGGTGCCTCTCTCCATCGGTCATAGTCCCAACTTTGGACTTTTCTACGCATTTTTTCTCTATGAGTTCTAGGATGTCAAGGTCAACGCAACGAAGGTAAATTCTCATCCTAACCTTCCAATAAGCAAAGTTACTACCGGTGAAGAGTGATGGTCTAGTGGTGGATTGTTCCTCTAGCATGTGCACATTCATTGAAGCCTCCATAAGATCTTTTCTCTAAGGTGATTAAACCAAAAACTAATATAGAGACCAAGCTCTGATACCAATTGTTGGACCCTAGAAGGGGGTGATTAGGGTCAAGAGGCTAAAATTATGCAATAAAATTAAGAAAAGCAAACTACAGTAATCTAATGCAATCAAAATAGAGGAGATAGAGTTAGAAATCGTTATCCTGAGACGCACGATATGTTAACAAGGTTCGGTCCGCTGACCTACGTCCCCGCTCCTCACTCTCGAGGAGAAATCCACTACATAATCCGGTTTGGAAGCCGGAACTTCGTCTACACAGCGATCCACTCATGATCTCACACTACACAGTTTGATCTACACAAGATCACACTCCCACACAGTTTGATCTACACAAGATCACACTCCCAAGATAGTAGAAATGGTGTAACACTCTCTCTTTACAACGTCCCTATGGCAAAGAGAAAGAGCACACTAAAGCTGGAAAGTGAACCCACAAAAACACAGAAAGAACAGGTTTGAAATTTAAGCTCTGTGAAAAAATAACTCTGGTTTTTGCAAAAGCTGGGACTAGTGAGGAAGAAGAAGATGATGAGTTTAAATAGGGGAAACCAGCTGTTAAAACCCATACCCTTAATCCCCCAAAAACTAGAAACAAACGTCGCTGAGATCTGTACTGATCGGCACTGAAAAAGTACAGATTTTACCATTTGAAATATACGGCGGTCGACCGACGAAATTTTCGGTCGACCGAGATCCAGGTCGAAAACGAGAAAAATAAACAGAGACTTCATCGGTCGACCGGTGCGGTCGATCGATGGAAAAAAATCGAGTACTCGGTTGACCGCGACGGTCGACCGACAAACTCTCTGCTGCCCAGTGAAGAATGAACATAGGTGCGGTCGACTGCATTCTGATACATTCCAAAACACTATTTTTGACACACTTAAACAATTTGTAAAATATTCATTTGACTTCTGAAAATTGTGAAACTTTGTAAAATGTTTTTAATAATAAAGACAAATTGTTTAGAAAAGGAATTTTGCAAATAAGTCCTCATACTTGTAAGAAATAGTATTTTATGAAAAACGCTTAAAAACATAAGTATGAAAACGTGTGTGTGATATCCCAATAGCTTCAAGTGAATTCGATAACTCTTTGCCTACATTCTAGCACTAGAGAGAAAATAAAAACTAGCTAATATCCTCACATAGAATACAATTCTTGAGTCTTGATATAGCTTGATATGGATGAAGCTTCTATATGAATTTGTTGTTCTTGAAATAACATTGCTTCATCACTATGCCTCCTCCTCCTTTGGATATCATCGTTGTAGCACATATTCTATCCAATCCTCCATTTGTGGCACTAACAAGCTCGATAAATGAATTTACTATATTTGCACTCAATAAGCCATTAGTACCGATAATGGTGGTTGTAAAACATCATCAAAACATAAGGGCTAACACTGCCTTCAAGGAATAGAGGCACATTCCTATAAAAAACATGTGATACCTTGGGATCATGAGTCCCATCATGATCCAAAATGATTATGACGATCCAATAGGGCCCTTGAATAGGCAACTGTACAAAGACAACAAATGAGTTAGCAGACGGAGATCAAAATTAGCCGTCATACTCAAGTATAAAGGCAGAACCTCATTCATAAGTGAAGACCATCTATATAAACTAAGTGTTAACAACATGAAGTGAAGTTTAACTATGAATAGTGAATTTCACTCATATGTTCAAGTTGGCGAACTTCATCTGACTTAAATAGGTGAATCTCGCTCGAGCGAAGGTCATCCATGTTGATGAACATCACTCTAACAAAAATCACTCAAAACGAAGAAGAGAACTCCACTCAAATGAAGTTCGCTGCAGAAGCCCAAAAGGCCAACAAGCTTTGCTTGAGAAGCAAAACTTGCTACATTGAGCGCAATTAATGGCTGCTAACAGAACTTCGTCGGTATGACAATAGCTCGTTGGAGAGACCACAAGTGGTCATAAAAAATCACCTTTAATGGCAGACCAAGTTGCCAAATGCCTTGAGGCATTGTTTAAAGCCTAATGGGTTGAGGTTTAGGCTAAGCCGAAGCTCACCATTAATGGGTTAGAAACTTACCCACAACCATCTCTAACTATGCCGGTGCCTCTTCAACCCTTGGCCGATGAGCTGCTCGGGTAGAGACTCTTCCCCTGGAGATTGCACAATGAGGAGCCATAGATGATGAAGTTTAGGGATTTTAAGAAAACTAGGGTTCAAATAAAAGTGGAAAATTTTGAAATCAAAGTGGAGAAGGAGGCAAACAGTCTAGTTATAGACTAAACCCTTGAACTTTGCTGACGGTTCTTCACCTTGAACTTTGTTGAGTATTTTGCTACTCAACCCTGCTGAAGATCTCGCTATTGAAATCCGTTGAAGTTCTCGCTATCGAGATCCACCAAAGATTTCATTTGGAACTTCACCAAAGATTCCAACCTTAAACTTTTCCAGATATTCTAGCCTTAAACTTTGCCATGAATCTTAATTAGAATGAACTTCACTACCATCTTAGGCACACAAATCGAAGACCTAAGTTTTATATCTTTAGACCGAGCCACGTCCAACCGACTCACTGAACGTCGCCTAAACAGACTCATTGAGCCTCACCTAAACCAACTTATTGAGTTTCACCCAGATGACTATTTTTTAAGTAAGTGAACCTCGCCCAGTTTAATAGGGCATTAAGGCGAATCTCACCTGAGCATCACAATGAATTTTACTAAGTCTCCAAGTTGAGAAAATCACAACTCAATTTGTTTATGGCCTTACATAGTGAACCTGGCTAAAATGGCTTGGCAAAATTCACTAAGACTCCAAATTGAGTAAAAACTTTAACTTAATTTGTTTGAGACATCATCTGACGAACTTCAAACTAACTCTTGCCAGCATAAGGAAGCCAAAGCTTCACTTCCAAACATAATTACTTCATGCAGAGTTCAAGCCATGCATAGTCAAAGCTCGCCATAGAAGTAAAGTACACATAGATCAATGACATCAAAAGATGAACATCTTCAACATTCAAGAAAGTTTATTTTTATTGATCAAAGTCTACTACATGAAGAAGACATTCAAGACTGCCCAATTATAAGAATGACGAGTACTTGTTGCTATTTGCTTCTACCCTATATTTCTAAGATATGGGTAATGTGACGATTGAGGAGCGGACATGAGCTACACCAAGCTATAGCCCATACTCCTTCGATCTCAAAAGACTGGAAAAATAAAAATTTGTAGAGAAAATAGCTCCTACTTACTCCTCCCTAGGCCCTATGCTAGGAGATGAGAAGAGAGCTGTTGAACAAGAAGTCCCCCCTTGCACGAGATTGAGGTACTTCAAGGGGAAGAATCACTTCCTGCAGCCAAAGTTTAACATCCGACCTGAGTCAGCCATATGACGTCTAATTACGATCTTGGTTCACCTTTGTGATACTTAGTTACTATAGGAGTCCTCACTTGTGGAGATCCAAGGATCCTTCTTCAAGCACCATTTCACTTACTGAACAGTCTTATGCAAAGCTCCACGCGTCTCTATCGTGATTCTATTCACCCCAAGCTATCGATTAATGCTTGATGATCCTCTCAAGCATCTCCTTTTTAGCTGACAACAACTTTGCCAAATGATAGAGTATGCGGAGTTCATCTACCTGATTGCATTTATTTGCACTAGCTCTTGTTGGAGTATTTTGATTTTAGCTCCTCTGTTGAGCATCTTTGGTCTAGACGACGATGGCATAGACATGGAGAAGAAGAAGAAGAAGATAGAGGTGGTGAAAATGGATGGGGATATCTACTATTTATAGCCCTTTCCAAATTCCAACTCTTAAAAAATCACATCTTTTAAGATTTGATTTGATCTAACAAAGAGACTAAATCTTAGCCTAAAACTCTATCAACTTCACAACGAATCTTGTGAGATCTTCAATCAAAAGATCTCAGCCACAAATCACGGCACATATCTAGAGTTGAATCTCAACAAACTTCACTAGCCAGCGAACATCACCAAACGATGAACTTCGCCAACACAGCTCAAAACAAATTTACCCTTGCTAGCTAGAGAATGTTGCTAATCGACGAACTTCGGCTAGCAGCCCAAAATTAAGCTACTTTTGCTTATACCCGTAATTAGTCAAATTTTGCTTATTTCTCAACATTGCCTTAACAACAAAAAAGGTGAATTTTGTTGTAAGCATGGATTTGGACGAGTACAAGCATCATCAATCCTTAGATACAAGTCTGTAACAAAGGAAGCTACATTCAATGTTACACCTCTGGCGACCAAGTGGGTAGATGAAGAAAACTTTTCGCCTAATCAAGACAACTCAAGCCACGTTCAACACTACACCTCTAACTATTTGCCCAAACTATTTCAATATTAGCTACAAATTGAAAAGCAGGATCTTGAAAACTTGTGTGTGTGTGGGGTGGGGCAGGGAGGGTCTTGTAGACGTTCAAAATTACTTACACTTAGGATGATAATCAGCTTGGATCTAAGAAGTGAATGCTCATGGGCTAAACACTTCGAATGGTCCTAAAGTCAAGCCTACAATAAGCTGCAACGAAGGTTGCTTGATGACTAAAGAGAACCTTGCCAAGTAGCCCACATTGACTTAACCTAACCAAGTCAAAAAACAAGTCAACTCCCACGACATGCCCCAGGCCAAGTCAAAAGACATCATTGGTTGGCCAAGCCTAAAGTCAAATCTTGTGTTAAATTCGAACTCATAGGTGAAGCTCGCCAACCAATGAACTTTGCCCACATCAAGTGGACCAAGTCATCCACTTCTGAAGGGTGCATGCCCACGTTTGCATCAACCTTAACCTACATCTTCAGCGAACCTCACCAAGTCCACAAAGTTCTCCTAGATAGCCGCTTCAAAGTTCTTTTCAGGGGTAACCACTTCCTACTAACTCCTAGTTTAATGGACACTTAACCCACAATTTAAGGTGCCATTAACTCTCTTTTTTAGCCTATAAAAGGAGAGGAGATCATCCAATTTAAAGGGGTAGGAAAAGTTCAGTAGAAGAATCAACACACACATCATACTTACGATTCCATTAAGAAATATTCATAAGAGAAGACCGATTTATCTTCCAAGCAATTCAATTCTCATTAATAGCAAAAGACCAATTGTCTTAATCGGCGTGTCAGCGAAGTACAAAATCGACGCTCCACCGGGACAATGAAAAGAACCCTAAGAAATATAATTTTTTTTATATCATTGTATTTTTTTATTGTAATCTTCGTTAGTTATAATACAAAAGAACCCAAACTAATGAAGAGGTAAAAAATTCTTTTATTAATTATAACAAAGTTATAAATTTTTAAAAGTCTTTACAATTAAGAGTAACCCTTCTCTCCAAATAGAGTTTTTACGAAATTTTTTACACTCAAACCCTCACTCTCTACCCCTATTTATAGAGTATTACAATTAATATTAGCCCTTAGATTAAACTTAATCTCCAAGTTATATAATTTTAGCCTTTGGTTCGTAACTGCATATTTAATATCGATACTGGTATCAACATTGGTATCAATACCACCATTGATACTGGTATCGATACATGTATCAATGCTAATATCGATACTAGTATCAATAATCCGACGTGCCAGATGGCTTAGTCTCTTTGATATAGGTGATTTTCATATGCTATATATTAGATTCCGCCTTCCGGATTGGGAGATATAGTTTTTTCTTTGCAGCTAATCACTCTGAATATGATTTTGCGTTAATTTATTTTCATATTGGATCCTTGTTTCTTCGCTTCTGTACAGTACTAGGCTTGATCTCAAGCTTCAATAAAAGATTAAAAAATAAGGAAATTTGAGTTCTTTATAGTTCTTATTCATTAATTTTTCAATTCCTGTAGATTAAGAGAAAATACATTATTAGTGATTTATTTATTTAAACAAAATAGATAATGAGGGTATACAAATATAATAAATTTAAAGATCAAGTGCTTTTTGATTCTGGAGCTTCACATTGTTTTAATGATGCACAGTTTGTTAAGAAGCAAAAATTGTCGTATGATACTCTTGAGCATGAAATGCATGTTAGTACACTAGGGGATAGCATATTGAAGTATTAAAAAATAAGATAAAGATAGTGGATAGGGAGCTTTTAGAAGAATTTATTATCCTTGATATGCATGATTATGATATCATTTTAGGGATAGATTGGTTATCTAAAAATCATGCGTCTAATTAGTGTCAAGAGAAGAAAGTGGTGTTTAAAGTTCCTAAAAAATTGGAATTTTGCTTTGATGGTAGTAAGGTGCAAAAGCTTACGCACATGATATTAGCCCTTCAAGCTCATCACATGTTGAGAAGCATGTGCACTTGTTTCCTAGCATCAGTCCAGGTCTTGAAACAAAAGAAAGTTAGTATGGATCAAATTCGTATCATGCATGAATTTTCATATGTCTTTATAGAATAAATGCCACATGATAGAGAAATAGAATTTTCCACTAGACTGGTTCTAGACACAAGTCCAATATCAAACGCCTTTTACCGAATGGCTCCCACAGAACTAAATGAACTTAAGGAGCAGTTGCAAGAACTTCTAGATAAGTTGTTCATTAGACCCAATGTTTTACCTTAGGGTGCACCTATGTTATTCGTAAAGAAGGATGGTAGCATGCGATTACACATTGACTACAAAGAGCTAAATAAGGTAACCATAAATAAATATATGCTGCCAAGGATTGACAATCAATAAGTTGGATAATGTGTCTTTTCTAGGTATGTTATTTCGATGGATGGAGTCTTGATAGACTTAGCAAATTTGAAGCTGTCACGAATTGGAAAAGGCCAACAACTGTTCATGAGATCCGCAGCTTTCTTAGCATGGTGGGTTATTATTGGAGATTTGTAGAGTGGTTCTCTCGTATCGCCTCACCTTTGACTCGCTTGACTTAGAAAGGAATTAAAATTATTTGGTATGAAAATGTGAAAGGAGTTTTTAACAGTTAAAGCATCAACTAGTATCTACACCAGTTCTCATTATGCCGATTGGAGGAGAAAACTTTACTGTTTATAGCGATGCCTCTCATAAAGGTTTGGGATGTCTGCTTATAAAAAATGGAAAAGTGGAGGTTATGGTTCTCGACAACTAAAACTTTATGAGCATAATTATTCAACTCATAATTTAGGGTTGGCGTTGATAGTTTTTACCTTGAGACATTATCTCTAATGAGTGCTTTGTGAGATATATACTAATCACAAGAGTTTAGAATTCGTTTTTACTCAAAAAGAGTGGGATATGAGGCAAAGGAGATAGTTGCACCTGCTTAAACATTATAATGTTAGTATTAATTATCATCCAGTAAAGCAAATGTAGTTGCTAATGCCCTTAGTCAAAAAAGTAATATAGCTTGTCTCATTACTCGACAAAGGTGTATAATAGAAGATTTGGATAGATTGAGAATTGAGATCTGTTGTCAACGATCATTGGCTAAACTAGCTAACATCAAATAAAACCGACATCGATTGTTGAGACTAATGTAAATCTAAACAAAAGGCAAGAAAGTGACAAAAACATAACTAAATAGATTAATTAAAACATTAAAAGAAAGAAAGAGGCTCAGCTTCCTCTAATCTATCATAATTAATAGAATTTATCCTCTCCATCTATTTGTTGAAAAACATATTTATTTTCTGCCTCCAATCTCCATCACCAAGAACTTGTTGTGCGCAGCGGAACCGAAAGAGCATAAACACAAACGAGATAGAATCACAAAATAATAACTAGAACACAAGCACCAATCAGCAAGATACCAAATTTTACGTAGTTCGACAATGTGCCTACGTCCACAGGACAAGGAGTAGAGAGATTTCACTAATAAGGAGAAAGAGAGTACAAATAAGGTTTATAATCATACAAAATCTTATAAATAAAACCCTCAAACAAGCTCTCAAATCTCTCACAATTTCTCTCTCAAAGTCTGCTCAAAACCCTCTCAAATTTTGCTAAAAAACATCTCTATTAACCCTAGAAACGTCATGTTCCTATTTATATCAAATAGCAATCCAAAACCAACTGGGAAAAACCAACCAGGCCCATAACCGCAATCTAGTTGACCAGACATGATGGTTTGGTCGACCAGCCAGAAGATCAAAATTCTACCCTGTAATCCAGCACATTTTCGGTTGACCGCATAAACATGGTTGGTTGACCGGATCACATCTTTGGTCGATCACCTATACAATGTTGGTCCACCGGCCAGAACATGATTATAAGACCTTATTTCGTGCATGTTTCCGGTCGACTGGGCCCCACGGTCGGCCGACCAGCACCCAAAATGTCTCCAACTTTGTTTTTCCTGTACTTTTTCACCGTTTTTACCGTTTCCACAAATCTCCACCTTTGGGAAATTTTCCCAAAAACTGAGCCAACCTCAATACCAACCATCCCACTTGTTGCGTCCAGTACGAAGTTGAATTAATCCACAACAATTGACTCAATCCACAACAAGTTAGGATTCAAATGAAAACTCAAACAATCTCCCCCTTTGTCGATATAAACTCATCAAACTGGCTGCATCAAACTGGCTGCCTATATATCCTCTTGCCTAAGGAATCAAGCCTCATGTAGTTCACCCAAATAACCTCGAAAGACCCTTAACAATGAAGAATATTCAATAACTCCAAACAATTGACCAAATTTCACCCTAGTGACAACTTTGGTCAATATATCCGCTGGATTGTCCTTTGTGTGGATCTTCTATAATATAATGTCTCCATCATCCAAGATATCTCGCACAAAATAGAATCTGACATCAATGTGTTTTGTTCGGGCATGATACACCTAGTTCTTAGCCAAATAGATAGCTGATATACTATCACATTTTACCCTGATGGTATCTTGTGTAATTCCCAAGTCATTTAATAACCCCTGCAACCACAAAGCTACCTTCACAGCTTCAGTTAACGCCATATACTCTACCTCCGTAGTTGAGAGAGCCACTATAGACTAAAGTGTACATCTTCAACATACCGATGCTCCTACTAGTGTAAATACATATCCAGTAGTAGACCGGCGCTTGTCAAGATTCCCAGCATAATCTGAATCCACATATCCAATACAATCCTACCCATTCTTCTCAAATACCAAACTAATATCCACTGTACCTTTAACATATCATAAAATCCACTTCACGGCCTCCTAATGACCCTTTCCAGGGTTGTGCATATACCTAGACACCATGCTCACCGCCTGTGACAAATCTAGACTTGTACACATCATAACATACATCAAGCTACCCATAACACTATCATATGGAACTTTAGACATGTATTCATGGTCCTCAACTAAAATAGGTGACATCTTAGCTGATAGCTTAAATTGGGGAGCTAATAGAGTACTCACCACCTTGGCATTGCCATCTGTAGGCTGTCTAAAAATCACAATAGATAGCTTATCCCCTATCAAACACCGATGATGGAAGTTACAATCTGACGACTTCCAGAAGGTTACAATTTGAAGACTTTCACGTAGATCGCTGAAGGTTACAATCTGACGACCTTCACGATAACTGATGAAAGCTCTAATCAACAGCCTTCACAATCAACATCGGGAGTTACAATCTGACAACTCTCATATTCTCAAGGAGCCAAGACGAAGATTACAAGACAATGATCTTTGCAGCGCTATGACAAAAGAGATTACTCGTTAATAATCTCTTCAAGGCAAGACGCGGAGGTCCTCCCCATGTGTCAATAGTAAAACACCAGGGTCGAAACCCGCGTTACAATATCAAAATGCCAGGGTCGAAACCCACGTTACAATATCAAAACTCCAGGGTCGAACCCCGCGTCACAACATCAAAAACGCCAAGGTCAAAACCCGCGTTACAATTTTGAAAGTGCAGGCGACCCCCGCGTTTCCAAGCTGCAACAAGCCAAAACGCGAGCGACCCTCGCGTTCATCAATGTTTAGCCAATGCCCAACCTCGCGTCTCAATCCTAAGATGCGAGGTTAGGGTCCTGAACGCCAACGTGGGCGTTTGACTCATTCAACATGAGTTGAACGGTTCTAAAACCGTTTATCCCACGTTCTGAGGGATTTTCGCCCACGTAGGAGCGGATATAGGGGACAGTTACAACCCCTTATCCCCCTATATAAACTCAACAAACTCAACTGAGTTAAAGGCTGGCTTTTTGAACGGAGGAAGTTAGCCAAGGTGGGATTTTCAGCATCTAACTGCACAGGTTTGAAGGCGATTCAAGATCTCAACCACTCGGGTTTGGGGATTCAGCAGCAGCAGCAACAAAATCCTTGGAGATAGGATTTTCGAATCAAGCTCAGAAGATCAAATCTGAGAGAATTCTTCAACGACAGAAGATTTGCTTGGTCATTAACCGAATTTTCGGTTCTAACAACTCTATTCACAGAGTTCTAACTCGTTCAGAGTTCTTAAACTCGTTAAAGAGTTATCCATAAAACTTTCCACAGAAAGTTCATCGTTCCCACGAGATAGAGACGGTCGGATCGTCAACGGAGAGAAAATTCGACGCGAACAATCGAAGGAGGCACTCCATCGCTACCGAGAAGAACCCAGTTTTAAACAAAGGGGAAGAATCAATTTTGTTCTCCTCTCTTTTGTAATCAAGTTGTAATCGGAATCAAAGAAATACAAGTCAATTTTTCTTTATTCTTTTTACTGCAATTTTCCTACATACACCATCAAAACTGAATTTCTTTAGCATCTTTTGTAAGTAGCTCCTTTGAGTCAACTTCAACCTCCCCTTCACCCTGTCTCTCTTAATTTCCATACCTAATATCTTCTTTACTTTACCAACGTCCTTCATCTCAAATTCGGATGACAACTCTTTTTTTAACTTTCTAATGATTGAGCAATTCCTGGAAGCAATGAATATATCGTCAACATATAACGATAAATAAGTATATTCACCATCTTGTAGCTTATGCATGTACATATACGGGTCATATGGGCTCCTCGTTTACCCTTGGCCAATCATGAAACTGTCAAATCTCTTGTACCATTGTCATAGTGATTGCTTCAATCTATAAAGAGATTTCTTTAGTTTACACACCAAATCTTCTTTGTTTGCAGCTCTAGATCCCATTGGTTGTGACATATAGATCTCTTCTTCTAAATCTCTATGTAGAAAGGCTATTTTCATATCCATCTGGACCAAATCTAAATCCAGTTGTGCCACCAATGCTAATAGTATTCTAATTAATGAATGCTTCATAATAGGTGAGAATACCTCATTGTAATCAATACCCTCAAGCTAGGCATACCCCTTGTCAACTAATCTGGCTTTGTATCGAATGTCTCCATTAGAAGATCCTTCTTTTTTTTGCATATACCCACTTGCATCTAATTGCTTTCATGTCCTTTGATAGCTTTGCAAGTTTCCAAGTGTCATTCTTCTGAAGAGAGTGTATCTCCTCCTCCATAGCTTTCCTCTACCTGATTGAATCAGAGCTTGACTCTTTTTCCTTTTACGTAGAAGGAACCAAATTATCAACGACATCTACTGACAAAGCATATGCAACCATTACGTCATCATATCTAGCTGGCCGACGAATGACTCTTCTTGGTCTATTAGCTGTAATAGACTCCTAAACAAGACCCTGTTCCTGAGTCCTAATATCCACTGTATCCTCTATCTGCCTATCTATCATATCTCCTCCCAGTGTCACCTCTGTAGGAGCCTCAATAGATACAGTGCTATCTGAAGTCTGTGGCGTCACATCATCCTCCACCTCTTGTAATATCCCACTAGTCTGGACTTCCTCCACCTGCTAAGGGACTTGAGGCATCATCATATACGCCTCATCAAAAGTGACATCTCTGCTAATGATTATCTTATTGTCTTGTGGATTCCACAACTTGAAACCTTTAACTCCATCTCTAAAACCCACAAAGATTGTTTTTTCTAGCCCTCGGATATAATTTCTCATTATTCACATGATAGTAAGCTGGACACCAAAAAATTCGAAGCAACTCATAATCACTAGCCACCTATCCAGACCATAGCTTCATAGGAGTCTTCCTATATATTGCAGTGCACGACATCTTATTCACGAGATGGCTCACATAAACCAATGCCTCGGCCCAAAATGATCTAGCCAATCCACTTTGTGAGAGCATACAATGCACATTCTCCAGCAAGGTACGGTTCAATCTCTCGGCCATCCCATTTTATTGCGGTGTCTTTCTAATTGTGAAGAGTCGCCTAAAGCCATAATACCAGTAAAACTGTAGAAATGGATTACTCTTGTACTCACCGCCATTATCTGAATGGAGTACCTTCACCTTTCTACTTGTCTGCAGCTCCACTTTCTTCTTCCACTCCACAAATATATCCAGGACCTTATGTTTATGCTTCATAGGGTATACCCAATTCCTCTTGGAATAATCATCAATGAAAGTGATAAAATAATTAGCCCCACTAAGTGATGTGTGCTTGAAAAGACCCCAAATATCCGTGTGAATGTAATCTAATATACCTTGGGTGTTGTAAATTACAATGCAGAATTTTATTTTTATCTTCTTTCCAAGTATACAATGCTCACACAACTCCATCTTGCAGGTCTTTGCACCTTTCAACAGCCCCTGATTTGCTAATACCTGCAGGGACTTATCACCAGTGTGTCCCAATCTCATATGCCATAAGCTGGTAGTATTCTCCTTTGTGGTAATCGAAGCTGTCGGACCTCCTGTTACTGTCTTGCCCTTCAAGTAGTAAATGTTGTTTTCTTTGACACCTCTTATCACCACCATGGACCCCTTTGTGACCTTCATGGTTGTATTCTCCAAGATCACCCTATAGCCTGCTACCACCAAAGTTTCAAATAAAATGATATTCTTTGTCAATTACAGAACGAATCTCACTTCCTTCAGCTCCCTAGTCACCCATCACACATCTTGATTCAAAGTGTTCCAATACCATCCAATAGGGCATACGTGATCATTACCCATGAACATGACATCTCCTCTTTCTAACTCTTCAAAACTAGAGAACCAATCCTTCCTAGGGAAAGTATGATATGTAGAACCCTAATCCAACATCCACTCCGTAGAGTCAGCATAGCAAACTGACGGTAGTGCTAAGCATGAGTAGCTCGAAGAATTTGAATCTGAATTGTCGCCACTAGCTTTGATAACATTAACCTCTGAAGCTTGTACGACTTTTCCCTTATTCTTCCTGGCTCAAACTTTCAACTTTGGGTATTCCTTCTTCCAATATCCATCTTCTTTACAAAAAATATATTGATTCCTACCAACACTTTTATGGCTACCTCTCTACTTTAACTTTGAGGGATTAAATGGATGGCGGTTTGGACTATGGCCTCTCACTATCAATGCATCTCCCGATGCACTCTTGGTAGATTCACCATCATTCTTCCTCAACTCATAATTCACCATTTCTAAGGTTACCTCCTTGTAGTTGACAGTAGTTCTACAATTGATCATAGTAAGGACAAAAATACCGTAATTATCATTTGGTAACAAACACAATAACAACATTGTCATGTCTACATCCTCTACCATGATATCCACATTGCCCATATCTGACAACAACTTTGTGAAGGTATTGACTTGCTCTCTAATGAAAACTCCCCTCTTCATCTTGAATTGGTAAAACCTTTTCTTGAAATAAAGTTTATTTTCAATGTTCTTTGTCAAGTACTTGTCAATGAGTGTTTCCTACAACCGTTTCGCCGACATCTCGTTCATCACATCATAGATCAAATTTAGGGTCAAGCATGACCTAATAATCCCACATGCTCTGCTATTAACCTTCTTCCAAACCTTCTCCTCCATATCAGCGGGTTTCTCTTGTAATTTAAGAGTCTCCTCCAAATTCTGGGTATCCAACACATCCATCTCGTGATACCTCCACAAACCGAAGTTTATCTTGCCATCAAACTTCTGAACATTAATTTTAGTGTTATTGATGCTTAAACCCTATATCGCCTTCGAAAGCGACGATCCTGATGTACTTACTTCACCCATGTTGATAACCTGATCTCTTCAAATAAGAATCCCATAGAGAATCCTCCAAACGAGCCTCAAGCCAAAATCAAAGCTCTGATACCACTTGTTGTGCGTAGCGGAACTGAAAGAGCACAAACACAAACGAGATAGAATCACAAAATAATAACCAGAACACAAGCACCACACAATAAGACACTAAATTTTACATGGTATGACAATGTGCCTACGTCCATGGGGTAAGGAGGGGAGAGATTTCACTAATAGGGAGAAAGAGAGTATAAATAGGGTTTATAATCACACAAAATTTCACAAATAAAACCCTCAAACAAGCTCTCAAATCCTTCACAATTGCTCTCTTAAAGTCTACTCAAAAATATCACGCCCGCTTCCCAAAATACCAGGAAATTGAGACTGAACAAGCCCGCGATGTATTAGATTAATAAGAAATATAAACTATCATTTTTTCTTTTCTTCTCAATCCAATACGCTAAGTGTCAAATACATAAATCTCAATCTTAGGTCCCCAATCACAATAGCAAAAATATAAAGACAATCCAGAATAAAAAATAAACATATCATCCATGGTAAATCATCCCTGACATAAAAATACGGGTCAAACATACCCTTATTACAAAAAACGGTCCAACTAGGAATAAAAAAAATACATAGTCTATGATAAAAGAAAATAATGATAAAATAACTGAATCCATCATCAAACTAAGGAAAATACTATAAAATACTTCTAGTGTTCATCAGCTACTACAGAAGAAACTACTATGCTTCAGCTTGCTCTTCTACTCCATCTGCAAGGCGCTCCTACTGAGAATCCTCCGGTTTTTGTACGATTCCGAACTGAGGCTGTCCGTCTCCTAAATCTGACGTACACCATGGAAAATAGGTATACGTCAGCATGCATGGCATACGACAAGATCTCACAAGGGAGAAATAGGAATGATCGAATGACCAAGGCAAAAATAGTAATAATAAATAGAAGCATGCAGCTAGATACTAAAAACTAGACGAAATCCATCAATGGTATATAATAGTCAGAATTCAAGAAATTAACCAAGTAACAAGATCATGCAGCTAGTCATCAGAATAATCATTCAAGTAATAAAGTCATACAACTAGATGAGATTAATACTTAAAAATCTATAACAAGAGACATAGTACGTCGAGCAAAATAATCCAAATAAGGAAACCCTCATGTATATACCATATGTCTTAAATTATAAATAATTAAATATTAATCCTGATCTATGTATGAAAAGAAATACAAATGATCTACATCTCACAAAAATCATACTTAGCTAAGAAACAAAGTCATGTAACTAGCCATTCTAAAATAGATAACTGGTTCACATCTCACAGAGTTAACGCTCATATCATCGGATAACTGACTGTTCACATATTCCCTACGTACATCCAATCAAATAAATTCATGAACCAAAGTAGCGGCACCAATTTACTTTGACCTAACCAACTAACCCGAGTGGCGACACCGATCCACTGTGACTCAACAAACTAACCCCAGTGGCGACATCGATCCACTGGTGTGAGCCTGGAAGATATATCAACAGCCTTATCCGATTATATGAACCATGACTTTCCTATCCCAACTCTTCTAGCTTCTCTAAGTCAACCCTAATCCTCATTAAAACTCGGGTTCACCACTTAAACTCAGTCAACACACTCACACATGTCACTAAGTCTGTTCATGACGCACGATGCCACTAAGTCATGAACTACTAAGGTTCTCAATCACTACAAGAGGCAATAAATAAAACTAATTATATACAATGATACATGACATGTCAAACATGATTAAGCAAGTTCATAAGGCATGAGTAATAACTGCGAACGAAATACGAAAAGCATGAACAGAGTCTACACAGAATAAAAACACACGTAAATAGACTTCATAATATCTTACTACTAAGGTGTCCAAACTTCTCATGCAAGCTATCCGTAATTAAGTATCCTCTAATATAATAATGCAGAAAAAGAAAACTGTAAACTGATGTCGTTTTGCACATGAAATGCCGTGCTCTACGATGATCAGTCATACTATCATAAATAATAAATATTCTTTTCCAAAATTACTATTTAAAACTATTTCTCATTATAACTAATTTAAAATAAAAATATATTTGTTAATTTTTTTCTGTATGAAAAATAATATTTTCCTATTTTATAAATTACCTTTAATTTATTTCTTTTTCGGTAATATTTCATAAATTCTAATTTTAACACCTAACTTGTCATTTCATGTCTGTAAATATTTAGATATAAATATACAAAAACTATTAATGTCTCATAAAATCTATTTACAACACATACGTTTATCATTTCATGCTTGTTAGTTTTAAGACATAAACTAGTGATACCTATCTTCATTCCACGCAGTTATTTAAAAATACATATTAACCACAATAATGATATTAATCATAATAAATATCTAACTATGATAATTAACAATAATACTAATAAAAGAGTTAATAATCAACCGGCAAGATCTTGCCTCGGCGCGTCGAACAAACCGACGTCAACGGCGCGAGTCAGATCCGACGCGGGGGTACGACGTCGGGAAGAGTTCCTGCGAGGGGTAGCGGTAACGGGGCAGCGACGAACTCGATCGGCATTGGGCAGCAGCGAGGTAGGTTGGTGTCGGTGATTGAGGTTGACGGAAAAGAGGCCGTTGTGGATGAAGGGCGAGGACAGTGCTGGAGCTAGGCATGGCCGTCGGCGTCGGTAGCTAAGGCGGTGGCCGGTTGAGTGGGGAGGGCTGGGTGTGTTCAAGGAGGGTTGCTGCGTAGGGTTGGGACTATTGTGGTGGCTGGAGGTGGGCATGGAGCTCGACTGTTAGGGGAAGCAGCACGGCGTTGGGTTGCTAGTTGGGGTGGTCGACGAGATGGAGGGTCGGAGGCGGCTGCTGGGGCGTCGGGTGACACGGGTCAGGGCTGGGTGGTGTGGTGGGTTGGGCCGATGAAGGGGAGGAGGAGGCGGTTCGGATCCGGGCAGGGGGTCGACGACATGGAGGTGGGGAGGTGACGGTCAGGCGGAGCAGGGGCGGCGAAGGGAAGAGGCGGTGGTTGCGGGCCTGGTGGAGTGGGGAGCGGCGAGCAGCGGTGGTCGTGGTGGTGAGCGGCGGAGTATATGGAGTGGGTTCGGATAGAGAGAGAACAAGAGAGAGAGGCGGTGGGGAAGAGATGAACAGTAGAGAGAGAGAGGAGAAAAAAACATTAAATATATATAAAGAATTTTAGGGCTAGGGTTTAGTATTTATCTAAAATAATTAAAATAATTAATTACAAGTACTTAAAAAATTAACTAATTACAAAATAATTATCTACAAATAAAAACATACTTGTTATGCTTATACAATAGTTGATACGAAATAGTCAAAATATACACATATTGTACAATTAAACAAGAATAATTAATAAATAAAATATATTTACTTATATTTAAAATCAAATAATTATGGGATAATTATGTACATAGTATAACGTACTAGTTATACTAATACGACAAATAATATATAACAGTAGAAACAATACAATAAATTATACCAAAAATATGTAATTAATAATACCATGTATTAAATAAAATAATACGTAATAATATTAATAATACAACATATTATTTAAATAATATGTAATAGTACCGATAACATAATAAATTAATTCCTAAAATTTTTACCGCACAAAATAAATTTATAAATATCAAAATCATTTAATAAATATAAAATTTGGACTTTTAAATCATAGTAAATTGCAGAAAATGAACAAAAATACAAATACTCTTCTAAAATTAATAATTAAATATTTAAAAATACTAAAAAATTATTTTAACTAGTATTAAAATTCATAGTCCTTATAAAACCCCTCTCAAAGTCTGCTAAAAAACATCTTTATTAACCCTAGAAACGTCATGTTCCTATTTATATCAAATAGGACATGATGGTTCGGTCGACCGAGCAGAAGATCGAAATTCTACCCTGTAATCCAGCACATCTTTAGTCGACCGCATAGACATGGTGGGTCGAGCGGATCACATCTTCGGTCGACTGCATATACATGGTTGGTTGACCGGCCAGAACATGGTTATAAGACCATGTTCCATGCACGTTTCCCGTCAATCGGACCTAAGCCCACGATCGACTGGCCAGCACCCAAAATGTCTCCAGCTTTGTTTTTCTATACTTTTTTACCGTTTTCGCCGTTTCTACAGAACTCACATTGCCTAGTGAGGAATGCAATATCTATCAAGAGGAGAAGAGTGAATTAGGAATCTTGTTTTCTTTTCATCATATATTTTGAGAGATAGTGTTCGTTAACATCATAGTTACAAGTATAAAGGAAGAAAAGAAAAGAAGAATATCGTGGTGAAGAAATTAAACAAATAGTCAAACGAACATCAGATCACATAAGCCAAATAACATCAAATGAAAAGTATAATATACAAAACGTAACTAATTATAAACAAAAAGCAAAATGTCAGGCTAACCCTTCATACCTAGGTCTCTAATGTCATCACCATATGTGGAACCACGATAACAAAAGTTACAAATTATGATGCAATTTTTGTCTCTATATTATATATTTTGTGTAAAACAAATAGAGTGCGACGCATACTAAAAGTGTGGTAGAGCATGTGTAGAGAACGTTTTTCTACGCATGTAAGAATGTGTTACAAAACTTGTGATCCATACATATGCCATAAAATTTACAATACATACATGTGTCACAAAACTCACGGTACATCGAAGGTGACACATACATGTGTCACAAAACTCGTGACACGTGTTAAGGGTGGCGACACATAATTATGTTGCGCGCCTATGTAGAAGCGTGCTCACACACTAAACGAATCTATGAACACGGGAGAAGAGAACCAACCACACACGAGCACAATTCAATCCAAATACAACAAATCAAATCAAACACAGAGATATACATGGTTCGACAACTTTTGCCTATGTCCACAGGGAGAGGATGTGGAGTTTCCACTAAATCAAGAAGAGTACAAAGGGTTACAATCTCACAAAATCACTCAAATAAATCCTAAACCAAATCTCTCAACTTGCTCACAAGTTCTCCCTCTCAATATGCTCAGTATAATCTAAAATCTCTGTTAGAACTCTTCTCACTTAACCCTAGAAACGAGTGTTTCAATATCTATCAAAACACAAACCCAATGCCAACAGGAAACCAACTTTAGGCCTAGCCCGACTCGGGGTCGACCGCTGAGCCACATGCGGCCGATCGAATCTAATGATAGAAACTCAATATCACTACAGGATTTGGCCGGTCGACCGTCGCGCCACTGACAGTCGACCGCGAAAAGTCCAGAGACTTTTGCAGTATGCGTGCACGTTTGCGGTCGACCGCCACGCTACTCATGGTCGACCGTTGGATGTCCAAACTGTTTTCTATCATTTTTCCTGTATTCTCTTCAATTCTCCACATCGATGAAGTTTTTCCAAAACCGAGCCGACACCAAACAAAGAGCACTAATGCGTCGTCTCTCCAAAATCGGCTGCACCAATTGCCTACGTACTCCCTCTCCCAAGGGATCAAGCTACTCGTAGTTCATCCAAATGACCGTCAACGACCTCAACAATCACAAATGTGTAACAAGTTTAGACAATAATCAAACTTGTTGCTCGGAACCACCTTAGTGAGCATATCCGTCGGATTATCCTTCGTGTGGACCTTCACAATCTTCACATCACCATCTTCAAGAAACATCCCGAACAAAGTGATAACAAACGTCAATGTGCTTCGTCCTCACATGAGAAACCTGATTCTTCACTAAATGGATAGCACTCATACTATCACAATGAATAGTGACGAACCGCTGCGATATACCAAGTTCCTCCTAAAGTCCTTGAAGCCAAATAACCTCCTTTACAGCCACCGTAATCGCCATATACTCTGCCTTCATCGTCGACAAAGCCAACGTAGACTGTAAGGTGTATCTTTAACATACCGGAACATGGCTCAGAGTGAACACATACCCCGTTATAGACCGATGCTTATCCAAATCCCCGACTTAATCCGAATCAACATAGTCAATGTACAACTATCCACCTGTAGTGTCTCGCTCATAAACCAAACCAACATTGAGCATATCTCGAATGTACCTCAAAATCCATCTCACGATGTTCCAATGACGCACTCCTGGATCGTGCATGTATCTCGAAACCATGCTCACCGCCTGTGACAAATCTGGCCTCGTACATACAATCGCGTACATCAAGCTCCCAATCGCGCTCACATAGAGAGTCTTCAATATCAACTCTCGATATTCAACTGTCATCAGTGAAAGGTCAGCTGAAAGCTTCAAATGAGCTCCCAAAGGTACACTAACTGGCTTCGTATCCATGCTGACATGAAATCGTTGTAGAACCTTTTTTAAATAAGCCACCTGTATCAAATAAATTCTACCCTTCTCTTTGACTCTACCGATCTCCATCCCTAAAATACACTTAGCCTCACCCAAATTCTTCATCTCAAACTCTTTTGAAAGTTGTGCCTTCAACTCATTTATAGAAGACCTGAAAATAGAGGAAACCAATATGTCATCAACATAGAGTAACAAATAGATGTATGTACCTCCTTCAACTTGTCAAAATACAAGCAATGATCAAACTGGCTCCGAGTGTACGAATGACCAATCATAAAATCATCAAATCTCCTATACCACTGTCGAGGAGACTGCTTCAAACCGTATAGAGATTTCTTCAACCTACAAACCAGGTTTTCCTTCCTTGTAGCTCGGAATCCTAATGCCTGAGTCATATATATTTCTTCATCAAGATCACCATAAAAAATTCCATCTTCACATCTAACTGATCTAACTCCAATCCATATTGTGGCACCAAAGCTAGCAAAATCCAAATCGAAGAGTGCTTCACCACTGGAGAGAAAACCTCATTTTAATCAATACCTTCCACTTGTGTATAGCCCTTCGTAACCAACCTAGCCTAAAATCTCATTGGAGTGCCCTTAATACCCTCCTTCTTCGTGTATACCCACTTACAACCAATCGCTTTCCACCCCTTTGGAAGCTTAACAAGCTCCCACGTATCATTCTTGTGAAGAGACTTCATCTCCTCCTGTATAGCCACATGCCACGAATCAATCTTTGAACTCTGCTTGGCCTCTCTGAATGTAGTAGGCACCAACTCATCGATACTCTTCATCGGAAGTGCATATGCAACTACTGTGTCGGTATATTAAGCTGGAATATGTATGTCTCTCCTCTGACTCCGAGCCACAATAAAATCCTGAACCTGACCCGTCGATCCCTGATCCTATACAACTGTACTCATATCCTCCTTGTCATCGACATGCTCTCCTGGTGTCACCTCAGTCGGCACTCTAATGGATACTGTATCATCTGGATAATATGAAGCTGTATCGATCTTCACTACCTGCGATATCTCCTTCATCGGGTCGCTCTCCACCTGATAAGAGATAGGAAGCTTCAAGATAGAAGCCTCATCAAATGTGACATCCATACTCAGCACAATCTTCCTATCAATGGATCCCGTATCTTGTATCCCTTGACATCATGCTTGAATCCTATAAATATTACCTTCCTAGCTCGAGGTTCTAATTTATCAGTCTTTACATGATAGTATGCAGGGCACCCAAATACCTTAAGCTGGTTATAGTCGTGTGCTGGCTCTTCCGACCATATCTCCATAGGGGTCTTCCCCTCAATCGCAGATGAAGGCTGCCTGTTAATGAGGTGGCTCGCATATGAAAGTACCTTAGCCTAAAAGATCTTCTCCAAACCACTATACGCCAACAAACATCGGATCTTCTCCAGCAAAGACCGATTTATCCTCTCTACCACCCTATTCTGCTATGTATGACTTACTGTGAAGTGTCTCTCTATGCCCTCGTCTAGACATATCTGCAGAAATAGGTCTGATGTGTACTCGCCGCTGTTGTCGGATCGCAATATCTTAATCTTTCTTCTAGTCGGTAGTTCCAACCTCTTCTTCCACTCTGCAAATATATCTAGGACTTCACTCTTCTTCGTCATGGTGTACACCCAGCAACGTCTAGAATAGTCATCAATGAACACGACGAACCAATATCAACCACCAAGTGATGTAGTCTTGGTGGGACCCCAAATATCTATGTGCACATAATCCAGGATGCTTCTCGTCCTATGAATGGTAGTCTTGAACTTCACCTACATTTTCTTGTCAAGAACACAATGCTCACAAAACTCAAATTTTTCACTCTTGGCTATATTCAATAGCCCCTGCTTGCACGAAGCCTGTAGTGACTTTTCTCCTGTGTGCCTCAACTTGTAGTGCCAAAGTTTGCTAATATCCACCTCTGAAATAGTTGAAGTAACCTAGCCAATCTCGATGCTCCCCTTCAGATAATATAAGTTCTGACTGCGGACTCCCTTTATCACCACCAAAGATCTCTTATTAACCTTTGTTACAACATCCTCAAAGGTGACCCTGAATCCTTTTACCTCCAGAGCTCCAACTGAGATAAGATTCTTCTTCAACTAAGGAACAAATCTCACCTTCTTTAATTCACGAACTACTCCATCATGCATCGAATCCTCACGGTACCTATCCCACAAATGCCACAGGATTGATCATTTCCTATGATAACAACACCCCCATCGATTCTCTCAAATGATAAAAACCAATCTCGCCTAGGAGTTACATGATAAGTAGCATCAGAATCAAGCATCCAATCTGATGTATCTAAGTGGTTCACCTCCGGAGTAATCAATAAAGAAAAGTTTGAATCATCGGAATCATCGCCTTTCGCAACATTCACCTCATTAGCCTTCGGGCCCTTTTTCTTGCTATTCTCCTTCTCCTTAATCTTTGGACAGTCTCTCTTCCAATATCCCTGCTCCTTACAGAATATACATTGGTATTTTCCTAGCTGGTGATGACCTCTCGACTTTGACCTGCCTCTATTGTCACCTCTCAGATATGGGCTTCTACCTCTTGTCGATAAGGCCTGTCCTGAAGAACTAGCGTGGGAAGTCTCCTTGTCCTTCCTCCTCAAATTATAATTCATCAAAGCGTTAGTTACTTCACTATAAGTGATAGAAGATCTCCCGTTCAACAAAGCAAGCCAAAGGTATCGTACTCCTCATCCGATAAGGAGCCCAAAAGAATAATAGCCTTGTACTCATCCGATATCTTCTTATTAACATTGGCCAAGTCCGATAACAACTTAGTGCAGTTATTCACATGAACTTCTAGTGAGGTGTCTCGGGATATCTGAAATCTGAATAAACTGTGCAGCAAGTGCAATCTGTTCTCAACACTCTTCGTAAGATACTTAATGTTGAGAATTTCCTACATCTTTATTGCAGACGTTACCCCAATCATGTCATATTTTAGCTTCTATTCCAAACAAGACCTGATAACCCCACAACATTCTTATTCAACTTTTTTCATATCGCCTCTTCATATTTTGGTGGCCTCTCATGGACCATGATGGTCTCTTCCAAATTCTGAGCATTGAGCGCATCCTGAACATCACTCATCCACAAACCAAAATTGATCTTGTCGTCATACTTCACCATACTAATCTTAGTATTCTGAAACCCAACTTGAACTGTACCCGTCATCTTGCTACTTTCACTAACTTCTTCACCCATAATCTTAAACTCCAAATTATAAAGAAAGATTTAAACTTTATAAAATTTAAAAGTTACCCAACTGAACCCTAGAACGGAATCCAAATAGATCTCCTAACCATATGAGGAAAGCGAAATCTTCAACGGTAACTCCAAACACTATCTCCACCGAAGCCTAGAACTCCAAGAACTAAGCTTCCACGACGAATCTTCCTCCACCTAATGCCAAAACCATAGATCTCAAATCTGAGCTCTAATATCAATTGTTGCGCGCCTATGCGGAAGCGTGCTCGCATACCGAACGAATCTGTGAACACGGGAGAAGAGAACCAACCACACACGAGCACAATTCAATCCAAATACAACAATCAAATCAAACACAAAAATATACGTGGTTCGGCAACTTGCCTACGTTCACGGGGAGAGGATGTGGAGTTTCCACTAAATCAAGGAGAGTACAAATGGTTACAATCTCATAAAATCACTCAAATAAATCCTAAACCAAATCTCTCAACTTGCTCACAAGTTCTCCCTCTCAATATGCTCAGTACAATCTAAAATCTCTGTTAGAACTCTCCTCACTTAACCCTATAAACGAGTGTTTTAATATATATCAAAACACAAACCCAATACGAACATGAAACCAAATTCAGGCCCAGCCCGACTCGCGGTCGACCGCAGAGTCACTTGCGGTCGACAGAATCTAATAACAGAAACTCAATATCACTATAGAGTTTGGCCGGTCGACCCCCGCGCCACTGGCGGTCGACCGTGAAAAGTCCAAAGACTTTTCCAGCTTGCGTGCACGTTTGCGGTCGACCGTCGCGCTACTCGCGGTCGATCGCTGAAAGTCCAAATCTATTTTCTGCCATTTTTCCTGTATTCTCTTCAAATTGTGTCTAGACCATAAAAATATAAAGAGTATCACCATTTAACACTATAACTTTTCAAAAAAATCACTCATCCTAAAATTACTCTCACAAAAGGACACCTAACTTTAGAGTTGTTTAGCGTATACACTCTCATAAATGTTTAATGGTCATCATAAGTAAAATCTAAGATTTGTTATTTAAGCCCATTAATAGATCCTCACACAATCCATATTGACTGTTACCCTTTTTAAATATATTTAATATTTAATTAATTGTATATCTAATGACACAAACATGCATCGTGATTTGCCACACTTTTTATTTGTATTACTATTATTTAATTCTGTGCAAATAAAATGACAGTTTTTCTATATGTCATAAAAGTAGTGTTGACACGTGTAGTTGTGGTGAACCAAGATTGGATTATAATGAGGTTGCAACTGTTTCCCTCACAGTATGAGGGCATTGACTTGGACACGTTCCTATAGTAGCAGCCAACAATGTTTCACGATCCTACTCATCATCAGTTAATCAAATTATATACTGACTGGCTTCTTTCACTTTCCTCAATTTTCCTGAAGAGGATAGACCGGCGTTTAGAAAGCAAAACAAGCAGCAATGGCTAAGGTTAAGGTCTATGGCCCGGCATTTTCAACTGCTGTGTCGAGAGTTCTGGCTTGCCTTATAGAGAAAGAGGTGGAGTTTCAGCTCATACCCATCAATCTCTCCAAAGCTCAGCACAAGTCCTCTGGCTTCCTCAAACTTCAGGTACTCCCTTTTCAATCTCCAATTCCCAACGAAATTAGCTTTACTGTTCTTATTAATTTGGCTTTTTTTTCTTACTTTTTGTGCAGCCATTTGGCCAAGTTCCTGTGTTTCAGGATGAGTCCATCACTCTCTTTGGTATGCAAGCTTCATCACTGTCTGTTGAATTTTATGTTTATGTCAATAGATGCACTCAACACACTCAACGGCCCTAAGAAAAACATAGCCACAGCCTTGAGATTTCCTTTGCAGTTGGTGAAGTGAAAGAAAATCTTAGCTGACGAACCATATTGTTTCTTTTTTGGACTAAATTCTCCCAATTTTTTTTTCTGAATGAAAAATTCTCCACATTTTAGGTTATTTATGCACGAGTTTTCAGCTACGTTGTTACTACATTTGCTAAATTGAAAATTTTTAGGTTTGGTTTCTTGTGCAATTCAGCTAAAAATTCAGTCGTTAGGAACATATTCAGTTTATAATTTGATATAACTTTCCAGTTTCGATAAAATTTTTACTGAGCCCTAAAACGTAACCTGATATCTTTGATTAGTCCGAACTTTCAGATATCTCAATCAATTCCTGTCTTAGTCTTGGTAAGATTCAGCATTGACAAATTCTAGAACTTAAATGCAGAATCCAGGGCAATATGCCGATACATCTGTGACAAATATGCAACCAAAGGCAAGATGGGCTTGATGGGCAATACAGAGGGTGGACTAATTCATCGAGCTTCCATAGATCAGTGGCTAGAAACCGAGTCTCAGAGCTTCAACCCTCCAACTTCAACTTTAGTCGCGCAACTAGTTTTCTATCCTCAAATGAAGTTGAAACAAGATGCAGCAGCAATCAGAGACGCTGAGAGAAAACTGAAGAAAGTACTAGATGTTTATGATCACAGGCTAAGTGAGAGCAGGTTTTTGGCTGGAGAGGAGTTTTCATTAGCTGATCTCTCTCATTTGCCTAATGCTCAGTATCTTCTTAACTCCACTGATCGTAGTCATCTCTTTACATCGAAGAAATATGTTGGAAGATGGTGGGAGGAGATCTCAGGGCGGGCATCGTGGAAGAAAGTCCTTGAGATGCATTAGGTCTTAGACTGCAACTTGATCTTTGTTGGTAAAGTTTGTAGCTATGGATTTTGTAAGATTTTCTTGAAGCAGAAAATATTGTCACTACTGAAAAACTTGGTATTACCCAAGGAGCCTTACCCAGAGATGCAAATCCTAGCTTTTACGTAGAAGTACCCAGGAAATTACACGTGGATATTCAATTTATGGGAATCAGATCGATACAACATCCATCGCTGGTTCATGGGTTATGATCAATAGCAATAGATTTCTCATGTTTGCTATTAGTAAAGGCTTTTAACCATAAATTAATGATGGTGGGTAGTGATCAATCCCATTCTTAAGGGCCTGTTTGTTTTGTCGAAAAAAATACAGAAAATGGCAGAAAGTGACCTATCGAAAAACTGACGCATGGAAAATCCTCTGTTTTCCCTCACGATCATGTGTTTGGTTTGCAAAAAATAAAGAAAGTGAAGGAAAGTTGGGCACTAGGTTAGCTTTTTCTCCCGAAAGTTTTCCGCTCAAAAAAGCCCGATTACAGCGCAAAACGCCACTTTCCTCTCTCCATACGAAAAACCCTGATTCCTCTTCCTCCTCCATTCTCATTCTGGTCACCCTCTCTCCCTTTCATTCTTCTTCCTCCTCAACTACCCTCCGCTCCTCCATCCTCCGCCTCTGCTTCCTCCCGATCACAGTGACCGCCCTCCTCCACTTCCTCCCGATCACAGTGATCGCCCTCCGTTCCTCCATCCTCCGCCTCTCCCCCGGCTCCGACCTCCCCTCCTCCATCTCCTCCCTCACCTTCCGCCACCATTGCGGCTTCTCCTCCTCAGCGGCCTCGGCCTCGTCACCTCCGTCTCTCTCCTCTAGCCCTCCGGCTCCGTCCTCTCCTTCGACATCAACTTCGAGATCCTTTGCCTCTCCGGCGCCTTCCTCCCCCTCTCTCGCCTCCTGAAGACAGTGGCATGA
The DNA here is from genome assembly GCA_022839385.1 of Asparagus kiusianus. Lineage (NCBI taxonomy): Eukaryota > Viridiplantae > Streptophyta > Magnoliopsida > Asparagales > Asparagaceae > Asparagus > Asparagus kiusianus. Next base: position 510,928 of record BQKN01000671.1, on the reverse strand, counting down.
CCGTCTTCCTGGCTAGGCACCAGGGCCAGATCGTCGGGGGCAGTGTGGCGGGGGAGCTGCTGGTCGTGGGCTGCATCTTGCTTTCTCATCAAGAAGGAGATTTGACGAGGTGAGTTGGTTTGAGTTTCTCACTTGGGTTTTGGCAGATTTACTTATATTAGAATTAAGAACTGCTTGAGTTCTTATCGATGCCTGAAATTGGTTATTTTGATGTAGATTAGCCACTGTAATTGAGGATTAGAAATATCAATTGTTCGAGATGCATTATTTGTTGATTAGTATAGAGAAGGAATATTGAGAAAAGAATATGTTATTTTCTTAATCCAATGAAAGAATACAATGGTCTTTATATAGCGAGAGGAGTGAGCTATACAAGGAAGTAATACTAATATACCATGATTCAAAGAATCATAACTTTACCATATATATCTATACTATATATATCTATACCATATATTCTAATACCATATGTCTAATACTTCCCCTCAAGTTGGCACACATATGTCAAACATGCCTAACTTGCTAATTAACTTGGCAAATATCTTCCTCGTTATTACCATGGTGAGTATGTCAGCCAGCTGATCTTCCGAGCATACATGAGGGGCGGAAATGACTTTCTCTTCTAACTTTTCTTTGATGAAGAACCTGTCTACTTCTACATCCTTTGTCCTATCATGCTGAACTGGATTATGTGCAATATCGCATGCTGCTTTGTTATCACAGTATAGCATCATAGGTTCTTTTGAAGGGAAACCTAGATCTGTCAGTAGTAATTTTAACCACAATAACTCTTGGATACCGATTGCCATTCCTCGATATTCTTCTTTTGCATGCGCTTGATCGGGATACCACATTTTGCTTCTTACTCCTCTAAGTGACCAAGTTTCCCCCTACAAATGTGAAGTACCCTTATATAGACCTTCAGTTACATGTATTTCCTGCCCAATCAGCATCAGTATATCCTTCAACCTTTAGGAAGTTATCATTTCTTTGAAACAAGATTCCTTTTCCAAGGGCTGCCTTAAGATAGCTGATGATCTTAACTGCCTGCATATGCTTCTCCCCTGGATTATGCATGAACGGACTGACGGTACTTAATGCATATGATATATCAGGCATTGTATGTGCCAGATACATCAATTTTCCCACCAATCTCTAATAGCGCCCTTTATCAACGGGCACTTGGTCTGTTTCAACTTCTAACTTCACTCCTTCTTCCATTGGAGTTTCTATTGGTTGACAAGCAGACATCCCAGTTTCATTTAGCAAATCTAGGGTATATTTCCTCTGAGATAGGAAGATGCCTTTCGATGACCTAGACACCTCAATACCTAGAAAATACTTCAAGTCCCCAAGGTCTTTTATTTCGAACTCCTGAGATAGGTGCTTCTTCAATGCATGTTGTTTATGAGGGTCGTTTCCTGTGAGGACCATGTCATCGACATAGACGATAAGTGCCGTAATCTTCCCATGACTCTTCTTCAAAAACAAAGTATGATCAGAATTACTTTGACTATACCCAAACTTTCGCATCGATCTCGTGAATCTCCCAAACCAGGCTCTGGGGGATTGCTTTAGTCCATACAAGAACTTTTTAACATGCAGACTTTATTTGTATGCTCAATCGGGATCTTATATCCAGGTGGGAACTCCATATACACCTCCTCCTCTAACTCTCCATGTAGGAAAGCATTTTTTACATCGAATTGTTGTAGAGGCCAGTCCAAATTAGCAGCTAATGAGAGTAACACCCACATGACATTAATCTTTGCCATTGGTGCAAATGTCTCTTGATAATCAATCTCGTGTGTCTATGTGTAGCCTTTTGCAACTAATCTCACTTTGAATCTTTCAATTGTTCCATCTGCTTTGAATTTCGCAGTGTATACCCATTTGCATCCCACACTCTTCTTTCCTGCTGGTAACTCGGTTGATTCCCATGTGTCATTTTTAATAATGACTTCATCTCCTCGTCCATTGCTGATTTCCATTTTGGATTACATACAGTTTCCTGCACACTGTTAGGAATAGATACAAGATAATTGATTCACAAAGGATTTGTTAGATGCAATTAACTAATCATAAGACACATAATTACTCATAGGATATTTGGCTTTACTTGTAAAGTCTGGATCATATGTGGATTTGGGTACACCTCTACTTTCTCAGTTGGGAAGTTGTTTTCTGGGAATAGAAGATGATACCTGGGAGGACTCAGTTTCAAGGATATCTGAAGTGGACGATTGGTTATTCGAGTCAGGCGGGGGCTGCACAACTTCATTCGGCAGGGTTGTTGCTGTTATATTATCAGAAACTAGCATTTCTTCGGTTGTCTCGGTTGCCTATGTTGGGCTTGAAGTCAACGTTGGGAGTGGTTCTATTGAGCATATATCTTCCTCACTAGTATTTCCAAATAACTAAACTTCCTTATAATGATCCCCCTGAAGTTCAGCCCGTTCAAAGTACATAGTATCTCCATGAAATGTCACATCCATAGTGACAAACATTTTCTATGTAGGGGGATGATAACACCGGTAACCTTTTTGGGATGAGGCATACCCAACAAAAATACACTTGAGGGTGCAAGGTTCGAGCTTGTTTCATTGCTCCTTTGATAAGTGAATAGATGTAACACATCCGAACACCCGAGGAGGAAGATTTGGCACGGTAGGAGCTGCGACAAGTTTAGCTAAGACGTCGAAGGGAATACGATTCACCAAATAAACTACCGAGGAGAGGGCTTCACACCAATAAGATGCAGGTGTCTTTGCCCCGATTAGTGATGCTCGAATGACTTCTAACAAATGGTGATTTTTTTCATTCGGCAACCCTATTTTGTTGAGGGGTATATGTGCAGGTAGTCTGATGAACAATGCCATGAAGTTTGAAATATGTCTGTAACTTGGTACCCATATATTCTCCTCCATTATCACTACGAAGGACTCGAATGGTAGCGTTATACTAGGTACTGATCTGTTTATGAAATTTCTAAAACAAACTACTAATTTCACCCTTGGACTTCATATGACACACCCATGTCATTCGAGTGCAATCATCAATAAATGTAACAAACCACCGTATGCCACTTAAAGATGAAACACGAGAGAGACCCCATACATCAGAATGAATAATCATAAATGGATCTAAACTTTTATTCATTGAAGGTTTAAAGGAAGTTCGATGACTTTTAGACAGTTCACAAATCTCACAATAAAAAACGGAACAATCAACTTTATTACATAAATGGGGAAAAAGTTTCTTTAAGTATCCAAACGATGCGTGACTTAATCGTCAATGCCATAGCCAAAGATCATTTGTAATCTTCTTCACAAGGGTACTAGTGTTCAGAGCTGTGTTTTTCAATTCCGGTTCTAGGTAGTACAACTGTCCACACCTAACGCCATAACTAATCATCCTCTTCATCTATATATCCTTAAAAATACAATGAGAAGGCCATAAGATAACAACACAATGTAAAGCCTTAGTTATTTGAGAAATAGATAATAGGTTATACTCTAAAGATGGTACTACTAGGACAGAATTAAGATTCATGGTGTTTGATAGATTAACGGGTCCTTTTCCCATAACAGGAATCGGAGCACCGTTAGCTGTGGAAACAAAAGTCTGAGATGATGGTGTAATAGTAGTAATCATTTTCGAATTAGATGTCATATGATCAGTGGCACCAGAATTAATCACCCATGTATTATTCAAAACAGAGACAGAATGTAAAGCTTTACCAGGTGTATTTGTGGTGGTGAGTAATCCTGAGGCCCGTTTGTTGCCTCCATCTGTGGTCTGATTTATTTGGCGGTTACGAGTATCCTTCCACCAATCAGGATAACCAATGATTTCATAGCATCCTTTTTTTGAGTGTCCTGTCCTCCCATAGACAGAACATGGAGGATATTTGGAAGATGAACCCCGAGGATTTGATTGAGATGCATTTATCCGGTTCCCAGATCCGGTTGTTTTCTCCGTGTTTCGCCAATTGGGAGTACGAGCTATCATAGCTATAGTATCTTTCTCAGTTGTCATTGCCTGTCGTCGGAGAGCTTCTCATCGAACCAGGTGTTTGTTGGAAAATTTGCAATAAGAAAATAGTGAAAGAATTGTATTTGATTTTATTATCTCTAACTGCTTAGAAAAAGAATGTTTACAACTCTCTCAACTCTCG
>BQKN01000671.1:475090-497476 GCA_022839385.1 Asparagus kiusianus | reverse complement strand
TCTCTCTCTCTCTCTCTCTCTCTCTCTCTCTCTCTCTCTCTCTCTCTTAAATTCAAAGAAGTTTACGATAAACTCATCTCTAGCTTTATATATATTTGTTGTTATTTATCAATTTCATTAAGCTAGATTTTATATTGAGTTTGCATTTCATTTCTCTTTGTTTACACACATTGAGTATAATTTGGGTTGTGGTGAGTGTATCATTGAGAGTGTGTTTACATTGAGTTCTCATTCATTGTAAAGATCAAAACTTGTATTTGAGCTTATTTGTTGAGTGAACATATTATAATACACAAGTACACCGAGAGGAGTGTGTGGTGAGAGACGGTGTCGATTCCAAGAGGAGTGACGTCGGTAGTAAGGCCTAGGGAGAGGTTGTAAATCCGAGCACTTGAGGAAGTCGACACAGGCTAGGCTAACACTTAGAGGGTGTATTGTGTGATTGTATTTGTGTGAGTTGTGAAAGTTTTCGGTGAGCTAGAAAACCGATTGTGTGAGTTGTAAACGTTTTCAATGAACGTTGAAAACCGGTTGTGATAGTGAAGATTCTCCTCGAGAGTGGGGAGCAGAGACGTAGGTCGGGAGTGACCGAACTCCATGATCATATTGTGTTTTTGTGTTTGTCTTGGCGTATTATTCTTGTGCTCATTGCTTATCATATTTCTATATCGCCATTGTCTCATAGTTTAAATCGCCATTTGTTTATTTGTTATCCTTGCATATATCTCATTGTATATCATACTTCATAGGATATTGTTAATAAGTTTTATTTCGGTATTAATATCGGATTAGACTAGCATATACCCTTATTCACCCCTCTCTCTAGGATAATTTCATTAATTTCTAGGGTTTTAATCAAATTTAGGGTTTTTTCTTCAATTGTCATCTACATATCACTGTAGAAGATACGCTTAGTTATTAACACATGATATAACATGCATAATTAGAATAGTGATCAGGAACGTGTGATTGAGCATTTAAAATTTTCTATTACGAACCCTATATAATTTAAGATTTCACGCAAGTGAATTTTATAATAAATGGGCGCACCAAATTTATCCTGTCTATTTTGACCACCTGATTTTTGTATAACTCTTAAATTTTTTTTTCAATGTTACTTTTCTAAAATTCAGATTTTTCAGTTGGATATCTTCATCTTGTTAAAGAAAAATATAGCATATTAAGTATTTAACTAGTGATTTAACACAATAAATTATTTCAATGTTTCGTATAATAATTTGACAAAAGAATTTAAGCTTTGTTCTCACATATTGGAAATCTGAGAGTAATAAAATCTTTGGAGCTCATAGGAAGAGCCCAGTGGTCTCAAAGAATCAAGTGCGGTCAGGTTCAAATTTCCAAAATTTTTAGGTCTTAAAATTGATTTTATGTTCATATAGTGCTTTTTTCATCATGTAAATTTATTGCTCAAAAATTATATTCATTTTTAAGATATATAATAGCAATATAGCAAAAAATTAACCGCTAGCTATTCTCTTGAATGCCGAAACAAGAATCTTAATCTTTCATCTAACATGCAATGAGCACTCATTCAACTATTGTTAGCCCTATCCAAACGGGCCGACCCAAAAAACCGGGCCCGGGTCGGGCAAAACCTGAGCCTGGACCGAGGCCTGGTTGGCCCTGACCCGGGCCTGACCGGACCGGGCATCAAGCTGGGCCGTTTTTTAATTTTTTTATTTCTTTAAATTTCAAGAATATATAGCCAAAAATTATTTAATTTTTTTATAAAAACAATCATATTATTAATTACTTGTAATTACATAATTTGCAAATACAAAAAATTATAAAAATTAAAATGATGAAAATAACTTCTTTATTAATAATTGGTTGATCATCTACAATTATAAATTTATTTTAGAATTTGTCGCATCACAATAGATGAATACATCCTAACTAGATTGACACCTACTCATCTATATCACTATTATTTGTAGCTATTTCCAAAATAATTTATCACAAATTTTCAGCTAGGAAATAAAAAATTATAATTTGATGAATAATGTCTACTCTTTATATTTATCTGCTAGTCCTAACTCTTCAAATTTATCTTCAATACTAGCCATCCGATCGATTGCTTGCGTTCTCTTCTCGTACCTCAACCAATCTTGTAGGCACATTACTGCCTGTGTGGTATATGCATCTAACGATGTCCTGTGATCGTTAATCAAATGTCCTGCTTTATTAAAGGCGGATTCCGAAGCTACCGTGGAAACCTGCGTTGTTAGTAAGTCACAAGCCATGATGGAAAGTATAGGATAGGAAACTGTTCTATATACTTTCTACCATTGCAAAATATTTAAACTATTATTTTGATATTTAACTAAAGATGTAGTTAAATATTGATCAATTTCAGAAACCTCTGCTAATGATCCAAGTCTAGATCCACCTGTTAGCTCAGCTACCATTAATTCCTATCAAAACTTACACTTTTTCCCCGACTTGAGCTCGTAGAAGCAGAAGCGCCTGTAGATTGATGTGTAGTTACACCATATATTGTTGCATACTCATCATATAATCTTTAAAAATAATTTCTAATAGTATTATGATGAGTAAGAGCATTAACGGTTTGACCATCATCAGTGTCTATTATCATATTACCATACAAAGAATTTAACAAACTTCGAAGGCCAATATCCTTCAAACATGGATCAATAAGAACCACTAAACCAAAAATAATAGGAATATGCATAAAATACTTATTAAATTTACTTTCTATTTGAAATATTATATTTCCAAAATAATTATCGATATGACATTTATTAAATTTTTTTGAATATTTAAAACTTGTAAATCAACTAAAGTAATGGTTGGATAATAACATCCAGATAATAACATAGTAGCATCATAAAAAAACTTGTAACATCTCTTTTAAATTACATATAACTGTCCATTCATCCTCAGTTATTCTGTACATACTACCAAAGCTAGAACTAGAAGTATAGAAAGTAATAAAATCATTTATAATTTCTTTATATTCTATTGCTACACTTAACATTGCATAGGTAGAATTTCACCTATGGTCAACATCTTTTGGAATTAGTCTGAGTTTTAAATTTTTTCTTTTACAAAATTATTTTCATCTTTTAATTCTTTGCTCAGAAACATTATGAGCATAAGCTATTATCCTAACCTTTTCTATCATGGATTTAATTTCACCAAATACACTTTGAACAATTAAATTTAAAATATGACACACACATATAATATGAAAAATATCATAATGACATGGCAATAGCAGAGATGTTTTGATATAATCAACAACTACATTATTATTACTTGTATTTTCTAGTGAAAGAGAAAATATTCTTTCTGATATTTCTAATTTTGTAAGTTCTTCAATTATTAAATTTGCAATATTAATACCAGCATGACTCTTCAAATACAATAAAAGAAATAACTCTTTTAAACATTTACCAATTATCATCTATCCGGTGTGTTATGATACGTAAATAACCAATTTGTGATTTAGATGTCCAAATATCAGAAGTTAAAAAAAATTTACAATTTAAACTTTAAAATAAGAAATTATTTTTGCTTGTTTCTCCTGATAATATTTTAAAATATCACATCGATAAGTTTGACGATATTTTTTTTAAATGTAGGATAAAAACCATCTGTAAACATATATTCAAATTCATCATCATCTACTAATTTAAAAGGAAGAGTTTTAAGAATAATAAACCTGATGACGCATTTCCTGGTTCGGACTTCATAATAATTCTAACTATCGAGACTACTAGAAGATAAGGATTGGGAGAGTAAAGATTGTCGGATATCACCTTGAGGCGTCTGACCTTTGTTGTGTTTATCTAAATAGCGTTTGAGGTGGTTGGTATACCGCTTTTATGATGAGCTTGGCAAATATGATCGCACAACATATACTTAGACTTCTGGGTGAGAAGCCTACCGTGTTCATCCCTGGTGACGTCTATCTTCTCAAAAAATATCGACACATCGGATCTTGGCCTTCTAGGAGCTCTTGGTGTAGAATCGTCACCACTGGATTCGGGATTAACATTGGTAGGAGTAGGAGGAGTAGGTGTAGCTCCTGTAGTAGGAGGACTCATTTTAAGATCGGGAGTTGGGTTTTGCCCTTTATAATCAGAGGAGGAAGCCATTTGATTGAAGAATTATAGAGGAAAATAGAGTATTAGAGAGTATAAGAGAGTATTAGAGAGAAGTAGATGAGTTTTAGATGAGAAAAATAAATGAAAACCCCCTCTATTTATAGAGGTAGTTCATTAGACAAATGGCCAAAATACTCTCAAATTTTAAACGTTTTTTGATTATTTTGGGGGTATTTTGGTCAAAATACAAAATATGGCCGTTTTTGCCCGTTACGATTGGGCCGGAACCAAAACGGTCATCTAGGTGACCGTTTTGGCCGGGCCGGACACAGCCAGGCCCGGCCATCCTCACCGATCGTTCTTCTAGCCAGGCCCAGGCTCGGAACCCGGTTTGGCCCGGGCCTCAGGTCCATTTGGACACCGCTAACTACTATTATTATCTCACCAATACAGTCATGACCTTTTGACCTTTGACAACTCTCATTATTTATCATCAAAGAGATCCGAACATAACATCATCCTGCACTGCTAGACTCAATTTTACGTTCTTAGTTGATTACTTTCTAGCGACCCACTTTGATCTTTACTTTTATAATTAAGCAACAAATATAAGACAACAGGCATTATGTACGCAACACGTTACCGAAACGATGATAGTATAATTTATGGAGGGGGAAAAACAAACTAGTAATTTGTCAAATCACTATAGATTTATTCTAAACAAACAAAGGTCTGTTGGGGATTTGAAATAATCAAATCAAATTCGTACCCTTCCGGATCTTGTGTTGGAGAGTTGAGCAAGAAAGAAATTCACCACAAATCAAAGATAAAAACTTGTAGGAAAGTAAACAAGAAAGAACACACCAGATTTAACGAGGTTCGGCAACGTACCTACGTCCTCGAGAGCCACACCACACAATTCTTTGATTACTTGGAGAAGATTACAATGCTTACAATTGGTCTCTCTCTCTCTAAGATTTCTAACCTCAAAGAGCCCTCAAAACACTCTTTTTTTCGTGCTCTTTTTCTCTCTTAAACCCTAAAGGGACGTGTTTCTATTTATAACAAAACATAGTCCCAAACAGATTAGGATTCTAAAACGAGTCTGTCACACCCTGGTGTGGCGCAGACCACACCCATGGCAGACAGAGCAGACTCTGTCACACCCTGGTGTGGAGCAGACCATACCCATGGCAGACAGGGCAGACTCTGCCACACCCTGGTGTGATGCAGACCACACCCATAGCAGACAGGACAGATTCTGCCACACCCTGGTGTGGTGCAGACCATACCCATGGTATGTCTTAAATTTTTATACGATTGTTGATATTGATTCTAGGTTTAGGTCTCCACTTTCAAGACCAACAATCTCCCACTTGGAGATCAAACCACCATCAATGAGCTCTCCAGAACTCCGCCTTCTCGCAAGCATCTTCTCCTACTTGAAAAATCCATTCTTCAATCATTAACATCCCAGTGATCTCGCCAATCCTCGTAGTGTGGCTCCGCCTTCGTCTTCTACTCGTGAAGGCCAACTGAAGTTGCGTACAACTCTAGTTTCTCAATGGTGACTGCCTTCATCAACATGTCCGTCGGATTTTGACTCCCTAAAATCTTTATCAAATGTAACTTTCCATCTTCAACTAGCAAGCGTATAAAATAGTATTTGACGTCGATGTGCTTCGTTCTGGCATGATATACTGGATTCTTAGCAAGATGTATAGCGTTCTGGCTATCACAAAAAGAACTCCTCTCCCTTACTTCAGATCCAACTCTTCCAAGCACCCGTTCAACCAGATCATCTCCTTGCTTGCTTCAGTCACCGCGACATACTCAGCCTCGATTGTAGACAAAGTCACAATCTTTTGCAGACGTGAGACCCAGCTCACTGCTGTCGACACTAAGGTATAAACATACCCCGTGGTGCTTCGTCTTGTATCATGATCACCGGTGAAGTCTGCATCCACGTATCCCTGCAGCACCAACTCCTTCCTCCTGAAATATAATGGCTTGTTCGTTATCCCTCTCAAGTACCGCATTTCCACTTCACGGCCTCCTAATATTGCTTCACTAGATTGCTTGTAAATCTGCTCACAACTCTTACTGCATGGGCGATGTCTGGCCTCGTGCAAACCATCGCGTACATGAGACTCCCAATGGCCGAAGAATATGGCACCCTGCTCATATGCTCTCTATCTACATCTGTCTTAGGCGATTTCTCCTCAGATAGCTTGAACTGACTTCCAAGGGGTGTGCTAACAACTTTAGCATTATGCATGTTGAACCTCTGAAGTACCTTCTCAATGTATTCAGTTTGGCTCAATCTTAATGTCCCTTTAGTTTCATCCCTACTGATTCGCATCCCTAGAATCTGCTTCGCTACACCCAGATCCTTCATTGCAAACTCCTTTGCTAGCTGCTTCTTCAAACTGTTTATATCCTCTAAACATGGTCCTGCTACCAACATGTCATTAACATATAATAACAAAATAATAAAGTTGGACTCGAACCTTTTGAAATAACAGCAATGATCTGAATTGCATCTTTTGTAGCCATTATTCTGTATGAAGTTATCAAACTTCTTATACCACTATCTCGGAGCCTGTTTCAAACCATATAAACTCTTCTTAAGCTTGCACACCATCTCTTCCTTTCCTTCTTCAATAAAGCCAGCAGGCTGCTTCATATAGATTTCTTCATCCAAGTCATCATCAAGAAAGGCAGTCTTCATATCTAACTGCTCAAGAAAGAGGTCTTCTGCAGCCACCAAACTCAACACCACTCTGATGGTTGTGAGTTTCACAGCAGGAGAAAATATCTCCATGTAGTCCACTCATTCCCGCTGTTGAAACCCCTTCACTACTAATCTGGCCTTGAATCTCTTGCTTCCATCACTCTCCTGCTTGACCCGATAGACCCTTTTGTTATGTAAGGCTTTCTTCTGTACAGGTAGCTGGGCTAACTCCCATGTCCCGTTAGTGAGTCGAGAATCCATCTCCTCCTGCATAGCATGCTCCCACTGCTGAGATTCACTCACTTGCATTGCCTCTTCATAGCACTCCGGCTCACCGCTATCTGTCAACAATAGGTAGTCAAGAGATGAAAGATATCTGGGATTTGGTTTGGGTACCTTAGATAACTTCCTAATCTCCACGCACTAGGTAGTTTCTTCTGCACCTGGAGCCTTCTCCATTCTCTGATCAGAACAAACATCATCACCCCTATCTGGAAGTTCCTCTAAATCCATGTACTCAGATCCACCTGTATCCGTAGTGGTACTCCCACTACTTTGGCTATCCTTAGTATTTTCCCTGTTCTTGTACATCACCTCCTCATTGAATATCACGTCCCTGCTTCTGATGATCTTCTTGTTCTTCTCATCGCAAAGGTGATACCCGAACTCATCAATATCGTATCCAATGAATGTGCACTTCTGTGACTTAGCTTCTAGTTTGTCCCTGACATGGTCACTGATATGAACATAAGCCATGCAACCAAATACCCGCAAGTGTGAGAGATTTATCTTTTTATCACTCCAAACCTCCTCTAGAATCCTAAAATCTAATGGAACTGATGGCCCGTGATTAATAAGGTAGGCTGCTGTATGCACTGCATCTGCCCAAAATATCTTAGGCAAACCTGCATGTAACCGCATGCTCCTGGCACGCTCTGTCAAGGTCCTGTTCATCCTCTCTGCAATACTGTTCTGCTGTGGCATCCCTGGAGTAGTCCTCTCTAACCGAATACCATTCATAGCACAGAACTTCTTGAACTCCTCCAGCTCATATTCCCCACCATTGTCTGATCTCAGACACTTCACCGTCAGATCTGTCTCATTCTCCACTATGACCTTCCACTTCTTGAAGATTCCAAATACCTCTGACTTGTGCTTCATGAAGTAGATCCACACCTTTCTCGAGTGATCGTCTATGAAGGTGACATAATATCTCGAACAGCCAAAAGAAGACACACTTGTTGGACCCCATACATCTGTATGAATCAACTTTAGCTTCTGAGCCTTAGGTGGCCTTCCACCCTTCTGAAAACTAACCCTCTTCTGCTTCCCAAAGATGCAGTATTCAAAAACCCCGACTTCCACGGCGTCGATCCTGGTTAGCTTTCCTTGTGAATGCAAAATCTTCATCCCCTTTTCGCTCATGTGCCCTAGCTTGTTGTGCCACAGATCTGTACTCTCTTTACCAGCTACAATTACGAGGGTGTCACTCACATGTAAGTTGAGGTAGAGAGTTCCTAGTTTGTTACCTTGAGCAACTATCATCGTACTGTTAGAGATCCTCCACGAATCCCTAGTGAATATCGAAACACAGCCTTCTGCTCCAAGCTGTCCTACCGAAACAAGATTCCTCTTTAGTTTTGGCACGTGTCTCACGTTCTTCAAGGTCCACTTAGAGCCCTTCATCTGAATCTGCACTTCACCCTTTCCAACAATATTACAGGGCTCGTTGTTCCCCAAATATACTTTTCTAAAGTCCCCTGCTACATAATTCTAAAATAGCTTCCTGTTAGCAGTGGCGTGGAAAGAGGCTCCTGAATCGATGATTCAAGAATCCGAGTCGCTGTCCATTGTAAGAATCAAGGCATCCTGCACGATATGAGCCTCCTGCTCACCCGCATTCTTCTTTGGACTTTTGCAGACTGAAGACATATGGCCCTCCTGGCCACAGTTCCAACATTTTCCTTTGATAGGCCTAACCTTCGAGTTCGACCTCTTCTTTACTGATTTCGACCGATTCCTGTTCTGGTTTCCTTTTTTCTGGCTTCTGCCTCTCTGCTCGAAACTTAGAGCTGAACCTGAACCTTCTGATTCGGATGATTTCTTTCTAACCTCCTCAGATAGAATCATGCTAACAACCTCACTCAGTTTCAACTTCTCCTTCCCCGCCGAATTGCTGATTGCCGTCACACAACCTGCCTAACTATCCAGCAACTGTGATAGAATCAATAGGGCTTGCACTTCATCATCAAACATGATGTCCATAAAGATAATCTGATCAACAATTGTTTTGGCACGTGTCTCGCTGAGATGCATCGTAAAGGACCGTCCTTCTGCCATCTTGAGGTTGAAAAGAGTTTTGACTAGATGCACCTTGTTTGCTGCCGACGGTTGCTCGTACATCTTTGTGAGCGCTTCCATAAGCCCCACCGTTGTCTTCTCCTTCAAAATATTATGGGCTACTGATTTGGCGAGCGATAACCAGATTTGCCCTAGAGCCTTCCTATCCAGTATCTCCCAATCACCATTTGACTCCTCCTTCTTCTTTCCTTTTTCCTTGCCCATCAACGGACGATACAAGTCCTTCTGGTACAGATAGTCCTTAATCTGCGACTTCCAGTAGGTGAAGTCTGAACCGTCAAACTTCTTAATCTTAGATTTGATTTCTTCTGCCATAGCTCTCTTTTACACAAATTACTGAACGAAGCTCTGATACCAGTTGTTGGAGATTTGAAATAATCAAATCAAATCCGTACCCTTCCGGATCTTGTCTTTGAGAGTTGAGCAAGAAAGAAATTCACCACAAATCAAAGATAAAAACTTGTAGGAAAGTAAACAAGAAAGAACACACCAGATTTAATGAGGTTCGGCAACGTGCCTACGTCCTCGGGAGCCACACCACACAATTCTTTGATTACTTGAAGAAGATTACAATGCTTACAATTGGTCTCTCTCTCTCTAAGATTTCTAACCTCAAAGAGCCCTCAAAACACTCTTTTTTTCGTACTCTTTTTCTCTCTTAAACCCTAAAAGGACGTGTTTCTATTTATAACAAAACACAGTCCCAAACAGATTAGGATTCTAAAACGAGTCTGCCACACCCTGGTGTGGCGCAGACCATACCCATGGCAGACAGGGCAGATTCTGTCACACCCTGGTGTAGTGCAGACCACACCTATGGCAGACAGGATAGATTCTGCCACACCCTGGTGTGGTGCAGACCACACCCATGGTCTGTCTTAAATTTTTATGCGATTGTTGATATTGATTCTAGGTTTGGGTCTCCACTTTCAAAACCAACAAGTCCATCTTCACTAGCTTTAAAGAGCAATCTGCATTTTTTTTTCTGTTTAGGGCTTGACTGATATTGCTAGAGCTTGTAATAAATTACTTATAAAAACAGCTTATAGAAGCTACTGAAAATATCAGTTTGATAGTCAAATATTAAAAAATACTAAAAATAGTGAATGTGTTTGGTATAACTATACTTAATGTTTTATTATTATTAAAAGATATAAGGAATATATGATATATAAACTAAAAAAAGTAGAAGCTCCTATCAAAGGCATACTCAGGTTGCTTCTAAAAGCACCTTCTCAAAAGTATAATCAGTTTCAATAAGCATGCCATAAAAATTTTATCAAATATGATTATTGACTACTTCTTTAAAAAATTATGCAGAAACACTCTAGAAAAACAATACCAAACTAGTCCTTAGTAGTCATGATTACTACATTTTATTACATTTTGATACCCTCATTACCTATTTCATTGAATAAATATACTTGCTAATATCGGTTAATTTATGAATTTATAGAAAATAAAGAATTTATCAAATAAGAGCTCAAAGAAATCTAATATAAATCTACTTGAAGCTTAAAGAAGCCCAAGGAAAGCCATAAAGCCCAAAAGCCCAAAAAGAGTTGAATCGATAAGTCAAATCAAGAAAATTATTCTGTTACAACTTAATCAATTAGTTTGCAATAGAAACTATCAATGATTGATTTTGATTTCGTTAAGCCTAAGTTTGATCAAAGGGCTGTTGTTAGTTATTGTAGGCTAAAAATAGAGGTAGAAAATAAGGGATATGCAGAATTTTCTTTAAGTACCATTTGGAGAGGAGAGTCATTCTTAATTGAGAAGGTCTTCCATGTTATAAACTTTAGTTAAAATAAAAATTTTCCCTCCTTTTTAAATTTTATTTTTCTTTTCTTTTGGTAGTGAAAATTTGCTTCATAAAGGGCCAACATTTGTAATATAAGTTTTTATTTTTCTCTTTTATTTTTTATTTAAAATTACATGTTTAGGATTTATTTCTTATTTTTATTTCATGCTTTATAATTTAGATTTTTATTTTCTCGCTTTTTGTTCTTCCTTTGTAGTTTAGACTTATTTTCTATCTTGCTTTGTAGTTTAGATTTATCTTTATTTATGCTTTATAATTTAGATTTTAATTTCTTACTTTTATTTTGTAGTATGAGTAGCTAGTTTTTTTGTAGAATTTTTAGGATTAGATGAAACTAGTACTTTCCTCTTGATTTTTTTAAAATTGCTCTCTTGTTTGCTTAAAATAATCTTAAATGATTTGATAGTTTATGCTTTTTTAATTCTAGAATTACTATTTAGTTATTAATTGCTTTTTAGATAATATTACTTGAATATGTTTTGATATTATATACCAATTTTGAATAATTTGATAATCTACGATTATGAATTCTAAGTAATGTGAGAATTAAAAGAGAGTAGTTCTTAAATCCAAAAACGAATTAACTAGCTGATTCAATGCTAGGTTCCTAGTGTTATTCTCCTAATTTCCTTCATATAGTTATTTACTTTTTTTAATTTTATTCTCTTGCTGATTTTCTTATTTTCTCTCTTCTCTTTCTTTCATTCTCTTCTGCTGTTTAAGCCCTTTTATTTACAATACTCATACCTAAACCAATCTCCACACACTCTCTTTTCTTTCACATTTCAATCCCTTTAGACCTTTCTCTAATACATATCTTCCTTGTGGGATCGATACTTGCATAGTACCCATACTACTTGTGAACTTACAGCAATTTAATTAGAACACATTAAATTTTTAGCGTTGTTGTCTAGGAAGATGCTTATAATTAAGATTTTCCTATTTTGGTTCTTTGATTTATGTTTTTTTATTGTGAACGATATAGCTAAATAAGGTTGAAGATTGAAAAAGAAGATTTAATTTAAGAGGGGAAAACTCCTTGAAAAGATGAGTTCTCTTTCTTGTAATTTTTAATTTCTTCATCTAGTTAGGTTTTCACAATTAGAGACAATTAGGAACTAATAAAAAAATTTATTTACCATAATAAAATCTATAATTCACTTGAATAACTACTAAATAAGATATTAATTTCAAAAAAATGCTCTCTCTCACATATGTTTGTTTGTGTGAAGCTAATTAAATTTTTTGGCATTGTCTTGTTGCTTTTAATTATTAGGATTTCATTTGCATATAGTTAGTAGGAATTTACTAAAGTGATTTGGCTCATTCTGTTATGTATCTGATCTTATGAAACTGCAGCCTGCCTCTGTCTACACTTGCTCTTGTATATTTGATATCTCCAAGACTCTATTCACTTAGTTTAAGAGAAATTTGAAGGGACAATAAGCTCCTTTGTTACAAGACCAAAAACTAAATGGATACAAGTTGGTTTCCTGCCAACCAATAAGCCTTGCTCATCTTATGTTTGGTTGATTAGTTCATTTATCCAGTACTTTAGCATTAATTTGAATAGCAATATGTATGTGCATAACATCTAAAAGAATTTCCAAAACACTTTTTATTGGCTGCAACCTTTTTGAATAAGTCATTTGTTTGCCTTCCATGTGTGAATTCTCTAAGTAATTTTCTCAATTAGACTAGTACAACTTCAAGTTGACAATCTCTTTTAATTATTGTTTTTCCTTTTTGTTTTCATGTGATTGGTTTTAATTTTCAGGATCTGATCAACAAAGAGCATTGTATGAGGACCAAAATAGCAAACTATGCGAATCTGGAGTGTTGTAGAAACACTTTGTTATTCAATGTGCTTTTGGAAAGTTTAAAAACTAGTTTATGTATGAGTTCAGATCTTGATGTGTAGCAAATTTCACTTTAGAGAACCTTTTTGTTTCCTATATAAGTGGTAATGTGATACTAATCTACTAGGTAACTTGGTAACTTTGTATTTTGTTGTAGTTGTGTCAAGGATTTTAGGCATGTTAAGAGCTTTTGAAACTATGTTTTTCTTGCTTTATTTTATAGGAATGTTTTTCTAATTATGTGCTATATTTTACATTGTAGAAGATATTATTGTATTTGTAAGTTTTGGGTATAAAAAATATATTACACTGCTTTATTGTATTTTGGTTAGCAGAATATAAAAATTACATTTTGTTTACTGATTATATTTATTTTTTTATAATTTTTGACTTATTTGCGAATACATACAAGATATTTTATGAATAATTTGAAATCAAAGTTGTAGAATAATGTTAATCAAATATTCACAAATTTTTTTCGAACATCTATATAAATAAACGAAGCGAGTTCGAATTTATACTACTATTCGAGTCGAATTCGAATACGAACATGAATAGCATCATATAAACTCAACTCGAATTTAAACCTTGCACTATTCATTCAAATTCGATTCGATTCCACCTGAGGAGAAGGGATAATACAATTTGTTTAGTTCGTGTTTAATTTGAATCAAAAGAAATGGCTAATCCAATGTGCCCGTTCTTTAGGATATATGCTATCCCACTAGAAATACATTTCCATCTAGCATTAGACTTTTCAAAGTTAATGGTGTCAATTATGAGCTTAAACCACACTTCATAAACATGCTTCTCAAGTTTTTAGGAAATGAGTTAGAGGATGCTTACATTTATATATCCAAGGTTGAGGAAATTTATCTTATAATTAAAATTAGACACTTATCTAAGGATATAATTAAGCTCAGATTTATCACATTTGCTCTTAAGAATAAGGCTAAGAAGTGATTATATAGTTCACCCACAAATCCTATCTTCATTTCAGATGAATTTGTTACTATTTTTCTAAAAAAATTCTTCCTTATTCATGAAACTGTAAAGCTTAGGAACAACATTCAGTTTTATAGGATAATTTCAAGAGGACCATTCTAAAAGTATTTCGATAGGTTTAGGGATCTTTTCATCTAATGTCCTCAAGGATCTTTTTATCCAATGTCCTCATCATAGTTTAGAGAAATAATATTTATGCCAAGTTATTTATAAAGGATTGGATTACTCTTCAAAGATAACCTTACAATCTATGTATTAAGAGGATTTCATGAAGAAAAATATTGATGAAGCCTATGAACTTTTAGAGAATTTATCTGAGAAAATCATGCAATGGAAACACTAAGATGAAAGAATAACTTCATCAGTTCCCTCAATCAAATCCAATGATTTTTCCCTAGAGTTAAACATAGCCTCTGAAGCTATAAGATGGTGACAATCATGGGTTGGTGAAAAGCCTTAGAAACTAAAGAATGAGGTCCCACTAAAATTAACCAAGTTTCTTTCTTAGGATGTCATAATTACTTATCTCCAACTCATATTTAGAAGAATATCCTTTTTAGAAAACAACAGCCACTTGATCAGATGAACGCTATATTCTAGCATCCTAAGAATAATTCATTTTCTCTAACTTACTATCCAGGTTGGAGTAATCATTCTAATTTTGCATAAAATCAAATAAATTTCTTAGAAAATTTAAATTTCACTTCTTCAGTTCCACAATTTTCTAGATGAAACATATGTCCATTCAACACTAATAATTTTTATAATCCGTAACTAATCTTTCATACCAAATTTAGCCTCCTCATAATCACTCTATAAATCCTGCTCCACTGAGTTCTGACATGAGAAATGATTTAGTGTCTTGGAAAAAGATTTAGAAGCCATGATAAAAACATCTACTGAGACCACTAACATGTTGACTCAATCATTAAACACTTTAAATTCCTTTATACAAACAACAAGCCAATTATTAAATTCTAACATTCAAGCCATATTAGACTGGAAAGTCAACTAGGGCAGCTAGCTAGTATTATAAGTGAGAGAGAAAAAGAAAATAATTTTGAGTCAACAAATTACAAATCCTAAAAACACTGGATCAAGTTCACTCCTTCTTCTTTCTAATATGTTGAACCTGAACAAACACCCCTTCCTTATGATAACTCTGTGCAATCACCATTCTCTTCTGATGGCTAATAACCTGGAACAGAACCTGATAGGTATAATCTCAATACCCCCTTTTGAGATAGAATCAGATCAATGAAGAACTTTCCTTAGGTGAAGGAAATCTTAGAAATGTTTAAGCATGCCAAGGTCAATATCCCTATCTTAAATGACATCCAATAAATCTCATCTTATATAAATTCTTGAAGGATTTGTGCACTAAGAAAAGAGCAACTAATATTCTCAAGGAATTTTTTAGCTACTAATATAAGTGAAATTCTTTCAAAGCTCATGCCCCTAACATATAAGGATCCAGCTTGTCCTACTATTTCATTTGTCATATGAAATAACTTTGTTGATAAAATATTTCTTGACTTAGGTGGTAGTTTAAATCTTCATACTTATTCAGTATATGTGACGCCCTAGTTTCATACAAGTCTACAGTACAATTTGAATTCAAAGATGTCAAACCTGTCATGCACCCATACTGTGCAACAATACGTTTACCATCACAGTAATATCTCTCTAGTGGAATCAACAAATAATCAAGTGTAGGTACATAACACATAAAATAAAGATAATAATGCAATAAACATGATAAAGGAAAGAGATATCAAAATAATAATAATAATGTTCCAACTAAAAAAAATAAAGTACAGCTGATGTCCGAATCATAGATGAAATATCTCAAAACATAAGAGTCAACTGAAATAGTACTAAGACACACAACCTTCCAAAATAAAATACAATTCTAATGTCTGAAAATAAGCCATAACTACTGTGGAGCATAAATAAACTACTAATAATAAATAATGATGGAAACTAAGCCGAAACTCCATCAACCTGTGACCCTCTGAGCGCCTAACTAGCTGTCTGAAAAGAGGGGAAACAACGGGTGTCAAAGCTCTAGCGAGAACATCTCCACCACTCCTAGGGGGAAGGGGGGTAGGTATAGGAAAAATACAAGTTAGTACATATAGATATATAAATCATCTATCCCTGATCTAAAAAGAAATTGAGATTTAGAAATCTACAACACGAGAATTAGTACGTCGAGCAAATAATCCAAACAAGGAAACCCTCATGTATATACCATGTCTCAAATTGTGAATCGCTAAATCCTAACCCCAAATCCTATGAATAAAACAATAAAAGAAAATACAATTCCAAACCTCACTCAATACAAAACATGTCAAAATCCTCACACTACCCTCGGTAGGTGACGTAATCACAAGTGTAATATTCCGGTCAAAGAAACTCACATAGAACATGCCGTATATGACAACCTCGATCTTATACCCTACTCTCAGGTAACTAACATAGGAGCATAAATACAGCCTATGTAATCTTCTATCAGAAACAATAATGTTGAGTAAGACGCTCACAATATCCTGTGGCATCACCTACCTTACTCAATCGTCCTGCGAAAATAGGCATGTCACCCTATTCCGGAAACAATGATGCACAATGGAGTGTAGTCTACTACGGTCTCGTTGTAGTATACCAACTAGCCACCCTGAGTGTAGTCTACCGTGGTCTCATTACGGTATACCAATTAACCCACTCAACATCCAAACAATCATGAAATGCAATATATGTTATTTTGTAACATGACAAACTCAAAATATAGAATCACGCACCTCCAAACGCTCATGCATGCTAAAACTCCAATATTCGTCCACTCTTATATGATGCACGTATGTCGATGCGCGATTCGTACTTTGTGTGTACGCACAAAACAATTGAAATAAAACTAATATGCACAAAACAACCCAGGCCAGTCGACCGATCATGTGCCATCGGTCGACTGATGGCTTGCACAAAGCGTGCACAACAACCTCAACCGATCGACTGGTGGTCTATGACCGGTCGATCGACCCAAGCTAACCAAAACCTTAATTGTCAACATCGGTCGACTGATCACCAATGATCAGACTACCGATCTGGGCAAAAATCCAATTCCTGGGAAAAGGAGGTATGTTTGCTTAAATTTATCAAAACTCAAAATTTCTCAAATAAGTTCATGTATGAAACTTAAATCAACATATTTAGGGTTATTTCTGCCGCATGAAAACACACATATGAATTTGGGAAAATAATCTAAACCCCTAACATGTTAACATATGTAAGACCATCATGAAAACAACTAACTTTAATCAAAATTCGTGTTAAATCATGTTCAAAACTTAAACCCAAAACTAGAAATCCGTTTTATAACTTTTTAAATCAAAAGATTAGATCTTTATATCATACGGTTCAAAAAGAAGTGATCTTTATACATAAACTAGGTTTAGAAATCTGATAAAGCTATTTAGAATTGAAAAGAAACAGAGGATGGGTTTGGAGGAGATAAAACTCGCCTCAAAACATGCTGAGCTCCCTAAAAAAATGCAAGAAGTATGATCCTCCTTCGTTAAAAAGCACATGGTCTCTCCCTCCTCTTGATTTTGCTTCTCAAAGCTCTCAAAAATTCACCAAAATAGGTTCTAGGGTTTTTAGGGGAGAGGTTGGTTGTTTATACATGTGAAAGATGAAGGAAAACAGGAGAAATATCGTATATATATACTTATATACACTAACGGGCCGAACCAAAACGAAACTAACCCAAAACTAAAACCTGGATTCGGTGCACCCGTTGGTCGACTGATGGCTTTCCACCAGTCAACTGACAAGCACCTATCAGTCGATTGATGGCTCTCCATCGGTCGACCGTCCAGAGATACATTCTGCCGACAGGTTTTTGTGCACATGTGCATGTTTTCTCTATTATATTCACATATATGTACTTAATCGATCTCAAATCGATTACAACCATACTCATTCATCTCAAAATAGTATCAATCATATTAAAATCATTTAATACTATTTTTACAATATTTTCAAGTTTACGGGGTTTACAGTATATTAACAGTTAGGGATAGGAGAATTGAAACTAACTAGATGCACTATCTAATTAGCTAATAGATCTGTGAAGATACCCAAGAGAGAGATAGATGATTCTTATTACAGTTGGAGAGTTTATATTTCCTATTAATTTCATAGTCTTGAAAATGCACCTCATTTCTAACCCTAAGGATCAAATCCAAGTCATTTTAGGAAGATCATTTTTAGCCACTTTAAATACTTTGATAAATTATAGAACCAGTCAAATAAAATTATTCTTTGGGAATATGATTGTAGATCTCGACATCTTCAATCTAGGGAAATGGACGAATGATCCATTAGATCAACCCTTGATAGTGAACTTCATTCAAAGAATATTGAGTCAGACCTGCGTTTTGAGAAGATCTTAATTTTATGAAAAATAAGCTATTAAAGGACTTAGAATCAGAACGAGTCCTTAAGAAGAAATGCACTGAGTTAGACATGAGTTTCACTGATCTTAGCTTCAAAGAACTCTTTGCTGATGAGTTGAGGTTTCTAAAAGATATGGAACAATCAGTCTATCATGCCTCAACCATGAACCTTAGATTTAAAGAATTTTTTAAACAAGAGATGATTTTGTTAAGATAGATATTCATTTACCTCAAACCTAAGTTCAAATTTGAGATTAGCTTTCTGATTGCTTGGCCTCGAAAATTCAAGATGCATGTTCCTCTACCAACCTATCATTAAATGCTACAGAAATTATTAAAAAATTGAAAAGTATAAAATTTAAGAACAGTGTATAGTTTATCATTTTGGACTTTTTTTAAAATTTGAGATAGAATTATCAGCAACAAGGTAGGTGCTGATGTAGAATGTGAGACTTTAATTTTTAACTATTTATTCTCAATTTTTAGTCTGTGTCTCATAATAATAAGAATAATAAATAATTTGCTTTTCTCTTACTTGGAAAGTTTATTTATCTATCTTTCACAACAACAAATAAAACAAAAACAAAAACAAAAAAAAGGAAAAAAAAGAAAAAAATATGAAAAAAAGAAAGAGAAAGAAAATTTTTGGCTACACCCTCCTCCTATCCATCAAGATTGAAAATAATTGTAGATTTTATCATTTTATCATTGTTTAAGGTCGACTAAACAAATAAGAGTGCTTCATTTCCTACCTGCTTTACTTTTTTGTATCATATAATTTGCATTTAGGACGATACAGAATTTAAGTGTTAGGGCAGGGACTAGTTATCTTTTCTTTTCTCTTTATTTTATCTTTTTTTATTCTTCTTTTTTTCCCCTTAAAACAAATAATCACTTACCAACTAGATAGAGTTTATTAATAATTAACTTACTTAATAAATTTTTAAATTTTCTAATCATTAGTTAATTTTATTCTCACACAAGTTAGCCTTTTATGATAACTCTAAATAAAATTTTAAGAAATACTTTTTAATGTGTCTAGCCATAGATCTAACATAGGACTTTATTTAAAGTAATGAACTTTTTCATGCTCAACTTAAAGTTGTTAATAATTTTTCAAGTCCTCTTGATCTAAATATTTCTCAAGTTACACACACTCTCTCTCTCTCTTAGAAAAAAGAGTGCAAAAAATGAACACCAATAAAAATCTTGAACTCCAAGGTGACTCTCTCTCTCTCTCTTAGAAAAAAGAGTACAAAAAAATGGGCACCAATAAAAGTCTTGAACTCCAATGTGATTCTATGTTACTAAGCCCAAGTTTTTTGCGTCAAAAGTTGGTTTATTTATCGAATCCATTACAAGTTTATCGATTACAATGAATTTAAAAGAGTTAGTCTTTTTATAAGACTACTCGCTTATACAAATAAAATAAAAATTACAACTCTCTTTAAACACACGCAGATGATGTTTATCACCCGTTGCTTGTGTAGAATCTTTGCCTGTACCGGGGACGTGTTAGTTTGTGGACCACCACGGATCAGATCCGGTTGACAGAATGAATATTCAATGCTCTTGCTTCACAAAGGAAACAATCGCAGAAGTGATAATCTCAACCTAGTGAGATTACGACTCTTCTCAAGATCAAAACCAAGTTTGATCCGAAGGAAATGGGAATGGGCCTCAGATCTCTTGAACTCTCCCTCTTTATGTTGAAGAACATCACCAAGATCTGCTAGCCTCTCTAAAATTCATGATTCACTCTTCACAGGGACAGCACCTCACCTAAATTTTAGATCTCCTATGTATAGGACCCTAGGCTTGTATTTATAGGCTTCGGATGCAGCATTTTAGGATAAGAATTGATGATTTGACATTATCTTCAGTTAACAACTGCTTAAGCACGTTTATGTTAGACCCTAGAGGGGGGTGATTAGGGTCTTATGCTAATTTAATCTGATTATATACTAATTAAAATTAATTAACAAGCTATCCTAGCAAGTATGAAATACAACAAGATATATGAGCTAGGATAAGCAATATGAACAATAAGAAATATCCTAGCAATGAGATATAAGCAATATATGTGCAAGGATATATAAACTAACACAAAGGTGATATAATCAAACTACAAATGTGATAGTGCAAAATAAATAATGCAAACACACAATATGATCACGGAGTTCGGACCTTTCGTCCTACGTCTCCGCTCCCCACTCTCGGAGAGAAATCCACTATCACAACCGGGTTTTCTACGTTCACCCGAATAACGTTTACACCTCACACTCGGTTTTCTAGCTAACTGAAAATTTTACAATCACCACTCTTGTAATCCCACTCTACACCCTCTCAATTGTTGAACTAGACGTGTCTCCCTCAAGTGCTCGGTTACAACCTCTCCCTAGGTTCATCAACCGACGCCACTCCTCTTGGGATGATCCCCGACTCTCGCCACACACTTCTCTCGGTGTATAAGTGTATTACAAAGTGAATCTCACAATAAGGCTCAATACAATAATTGTTTGTTCTCTACTATGGATGAGAACACAATGAAAGCTCACACTCAATTGTCACAACTCTCACCAACCCAAAAATATTATGAATGCAAATACAATAAGCTCAATTGGGTGTGTGTAACAATGAGATAAAATCAAATCTAACTCAAATAGCAAACTAGAAATAAAAAGAATATGAAAATCAATAATAAAATTGCTAGAGAAAAGAGTTAGAAAACTTCTCAATAGATCAAGAGGTAGAAGGAGAATAGTTGGATGCCCAAACACCAATAGATGATCTCCTCAAGCACTTGTGAAATTGATTTCTCAAACTCAAACTTCCAAATGCTTAAAAGCTTCTTAAACACACTTAAACCAAAACTAAAACCCTTGTTAAAACTCTTTTAAACTTGGTTAAAAACTCTCTTGGATGATGGAAAATAGTTATGGCAAAGAGGTATATATAGGCTTGAAGAAACCAACCCCAAAAACCCCAAAAAACCATTAAAAAACAAAAATCAGTAACTAGTCATTACTGTGTAACGGTCGGATGCTACAGTAACTGTGGTCGACCGGTGCGGTCGACCGCGAGCCATATACAAAGCTGAGTAACTTCCAGAGAGTTTGGCGGTCGACCGCGGGTACTGTAGCAGTGCATATCAGCTTTGTAAAATCAATTAAAAATAGTAAAACTACTCCAAAAATTATGAAATTTTGTGGAAAGGTTATAGACATGTAGAATAACATGTTAGAGAAAGAATTTCTGAAAAATAATTTCCCAATTGAGAGAAATAAATGTTTGAAAACAGATTTACAGTTTCTGAAAAACTGCTGACATACACGATTTTGTAAAATCAATTGGGCACAGTAAATCAACTCCAAAAATAGTAAAATTTTTAGAGAAGTTTCTAAACATATAGATAAACATGTAAAAGAAAGAATTTCTTGAATAACACTTCCCATTTATGAAAACTCATCTGTTTTGTAAAACATCCACGAACAAAAACATGATTTTGTAAATTCCATTAAACATAACAAATCAATTCTAAACTTGATAAAACTTTGTGAAATGTTTATAAACATGAAAACAAACATGTTAGAAAAAGAATTTCTCAAATTAAATTTCCATTTGTGAAAACTCATGTATTTTGCAAGTGTGTCCAAAGCATGAAAACCCAAAACCATACATGTATATATATAAGTATATATATACATAGAAACCAAATACGTGTGTGTATATGATATTGAGCTTAAGGTACCTAACACACATAATATAAAATCTAATCTAGATTACCCAAGCTAGATCTTGATCTTCATTGTAGCTCAACTTGGTATACTATACGGATGAAGCTTGAACTTGATCTTTAACTTGAATTGCATAAGCTTCACCGACATTCCGCCAACCTCCTTTGGATATGATCGTTGAAGCTCTATTCCTTCCATCCTCCAACTCGTTGTTTACCTAGAATAAATACGAAAATACAAACACTAGATAAACAATATTAGAAGTAAATTGTTTGTTAAACATCATCAAAACAAGAAGGCTAACAATCTCCCCCTTT
>BQKN01000671.1:435412-472914 GCA_022839385.1 Asparagus kiusianus | reverse complement strand
AAACGCAAACCTGACCAATTTGCAAGACCATGCAAATTGCAACACCAATTGACAAGACCATGCCAATTGCCACCCAATCTCTAAACCAAGAGATCAACCCTCTCACACCCGAGAGAAAACTTTGTTGAAGTAAGAACACAATTGATCCTATAAGCCTTGAATGTGTAGTGAAGTGCAGCAGTGGCTTAGGATTCTTTTGACCTCTGTAAATTACCTAAATGATATGTATTTGATCAATGTTTAGAGGCAATTTCAGAAACTTCTCTTTTTCACAAAATCTGAATATTTTTGACTTGAAAAATTGCTCAAAGATCAAAGCTTCTGGGTATGTTAGTCTCTCCAATTTTTCTGAACAAATAACCTATTTATAGCCCTTGAAAAGACAATTTTTTAAACTTTAAAAACGTTTAAAAACGGCTATAAACTGTCAGATATTCAAACTTTGAAAACTAGAAAAAACTGTGTCTGTAGTCGACTATAGTTAACATTAGTCGACTACACTGAGTTCAAACAGACTCTGTATTTTCGGAAAATTTTCTCAGTAGTCGACTATAATGCTCATTAGTCGACTATACTGTATTTTGACAGAAACTTATAAATTGAAATTTGAGTTTAGTAGTCGACTACTGTTAACATTAGTCGACTATACTGTAAAATATCAAAAACTTATGTTTCTGTCAAACACTTGAGTAGTCGACTATAATCAGAATTAGTCGACAATACTGTAAATTGACAGAAACATGTATTTGAGTTTAATACAAGAGTAGTCGACTACTATTCTAATTAGTCGACTATTAAGAGTAAAAATTCAGCTATAAAGAGTTTTTATAATCAAGTTTTAACTATTATTCTAATGGTTAACATAGGGGATTTCTATAGTTAACCAACACACTAAGCCTGTGTTAGTGTGTTCTAAAATTGTGTGTGTGCATGTGTGTGATCAAGGCTTGTACAATTATTCAAGTAAAGAAAATGTAAAATACATTAACTCTTTTGTTCTTCATTTTCTTCACTTCAAAAATGCCTTGAAATCAACTTGCACTTTCCACATATTCTGATATTGAAATCTGCATATAAGAGTTAGTGCACACACATTTTATAAATTGTTATTATCAAAACATTATCATGGAGATATGATATTCAACATTATCCTCTTGTGGCCGTGTGCATGATGCTCCACATGAACTTGAAGAAGAATCCTCTAAAGCTTGTCGGATTGCCTCCAAGTCTCCTTGATGTGCTTCAATAAATTTTTAAAGTTTGTAAGCACTATCAAAATGAACAAATTTGTTAGAAAAGGATGAGTCAAAAGCATTAAACAAAAATTCTAACAAAAGCTTGTTCATTGTAAACATTTTATTATCATGATCGATCCACTTGGATTTCTCCAATGTGGGCATAATATAAGCACAATCAATAACTTCCCATAAGTTGATATTTCTAGATTCAACAAATAGTTTAAAACTAGAAACCCATTGAGCATAGGGAAAATTAATGAATTTAGGAGCAACATTTGATTCATAGCCTAAACGAAATATATTCATATTCATGATATATATATGTGAAAATATACAAGCAAGAAAAAAGTAATCATAATTAGATTAGCACAAATAAGATAACTTGGATCTTTAACTCAAGGTGGTTAGACCTTAAATCAAAGAGCACCAAGCTCTGATACCAATTGTTAGACCCTGGAGGGAGGGTGATTAGGGTATTATGCTAATCTAATCTGATTATATGCTAATTAAAATTAATTAACAAGCTATCTTAGCAAGTATGAAATACAACAAGATATATAAGCTAGGATAAGCAATATGAACAACAAGAAATATCGTAGCAATGAGATATAAGCAATATATGTGCAAGGATATATAAACTAACACAAAGGTGATATAATCAAACTACAAATATGATAGTGCAAAATAAACAATGCAAACACACAATATGATCACGGAGTTCGGACTTTTCGTCCTACGTCTCCGCTTCCCACTCTCGGGGAGAAATCCACTATCACAACCGGGTTTTCTACGTTCACCCGAATAACGTTTACACCTCACACTCGGTTTTCTAGCTAACCGAAAACTTTACAATCACCACTCTTGCAATCCCACTCTACACCCTCTCAAGTGTTGAACTAGACGTGTCTCCCTCAAGTGCTGGTTACAACCTCTCCCTAGGTTCGTCAACCGACGCCACTCCTCTTGGGACGATCCCCGACTCTCGTCACACACTTCTCTCGGTGTACAAGTGTATTACAAAGTGAATCTCACAATAAGGCTCAATACAATAATTGTTTGTTCTCTACTATGGATGAGAACACAATGAAAGCTTACACTCAATTGTCACAACTCTCACCAACCCAAAAATATTATGAATGCAAATACAATAAGCTCAATTGGGTGTGTGTAACAATGAGATAAAATCAAATCTAACTCAAATAGCAAACTAGTAATAATAAGAATATGAAAATCAATAATAAATTGCTAGAGAAAAGAGTTAGAAAACTTCTCAATAGATCAAGAGGTAGAAGGAGAATAGTTGGATGCCTAAACACCAATAGATGATCTCCTCAAGCTCTTGTGAAATTGATTTCTCAAACTCAAACTTCCAAATACTTAAAAGCTTCTTAAACACACTTAAACCAAAACTAAAACCCTTGTTAAAACTCTTTTAAACTTGGTTAAAAACTCTCTTGGATGATGGAAAATAGTTATGGCAAAGGGGTATATATAGGCTTGAAGAAACCAACCCCAAAAACCCCAAAAAATCATTAAAAAACAAAAATCAGCAACTAGTTGTTACTGTGTAACGATCGGCTACTATAGTAACTGCGGTCGACCGGTACGGTCGACCGCGAGCCATATGCAAAGCTGAGTAACTTCCAGAGAGTTTGGCGGTCGACCGTGGAGGTCGACCGCAGGTACTGTAGCACTACATATCAGCTTTGTAAAATTAATTAAAAATAATAAAACAGCTCCAAAATTTTTGAAAAGGTTATAGACATGAAGAATAACATGTTAGAGAAAGAATTTCTGAAAAAGCATTTCCCAGTTGAGAGAAATAAATATTTTAACACAGATTTACAGTTTCTGAAAAACTGCTGACATACATGATTTTGTAAAATCAATTGGGCACAGTAAATCAACTCCAAAAATAATAAAATTTTGAGAGAAGTTTCTAAACATGTAGATAAACATGTCAAAGAAAGTATTTCTTGAATACCACTTCCCATTTATAAAAACTCATCTGTTTTGTAAAACATGCACGAACATGTGCACGAACAAAAACATGATTTTGTAAATTCCATTAAACAAACAAATCAATTCCAAACTTGATGAAACTTTGCGAAATGTTTATAAACATGAAAACAAACATGTTAGAAAAAGAATTTCTCAAATTAAATTTCTATTTGTGAAAACTCATGTATTTTCCAAGTGTGTCCAAAGCATGAAAACCCAAAACCATGCATGTATATATTATATATATACATAGAAACCAAATACGTGTGTGTATATGATATTGAGCTTAAGGTACCTAACACATATAATATAAAATCTAAACTAGATTACCCAAGCTAGATCTTGATCTTCATGTAGCTCAACTTGGTATACTATGCGGATGAAGCTTGAACTTGATCTTTAACTTGAATTGCATAAGCTTCACCGACATTCCGCCAACCTCCTTTGGATATGATCGTTGAAGCTCTATTCCTTCCATCCTCCAACTCGTTGTTTGCCTAAAATAAATACGAAAATATAAACACTAGACAAACAACATTAGAAGTAAATTGTTTGTTAAACATCATCAAAACAAGAAGGCCAATAGTTTAGAGATGATATCAAAGTAGTTGGAAGACTTTGAAATGAACAAATCTCAAGAAAAACCATCGAAAAACATGTTTTGGGCACTTCTGGACGCGAGCCACCCTACGATGGCCCGGAACTGTATGAGCCATCTTATGGTGAGCTGAGCCACCTTAGGGTGGTCAGCCTTGGCCGAGCCACTTTAAGGTGGCTCAGCCTTGGTCAAGCCACCTGGCCTTGGCCGGGTCGTTTTGATGAGACTCGGCCGCCAGGGGCTTTTCCGTTTTGATCTTGTTCCGTCATTTTGCTCATCATTTTGTTAAATCATACGCTTTGTTGACTTACTTCGTGCACTCGTTAGCTCTTTTATGGCACCGGATAATCTTGTTTGACTCAGGTGATGGTGTTCATCACCTTCTCTTTATTTTGAACTGTGTACGGGAACCTATAGGCGATTTTTGACGCCTACAGATACGCCCTCCAAAGTGTTTCAGCCTCATTCTTTTATAGAGGAGTCTGAAGTACTTTGGATATGATATGTCTAACCTTCAATTCATCGATTTCTTTAGCTTTCAGCCTATTCAGTATTTTGTCGAATAGCCAAAATTCTTTCGGTGCTACATTTATCGTCTGACCGTTATCGAAATCTTGAACTGAGACTGGCGTGTTGATATCTGAATTAGCTCGAGTTATTGAATTGATGTTAAACTGATCATCTTCATCGAGAGTTTATATTTGAATTAGCTCACGGTTTTAGCAAAATTATCAATGCATTGGTTGGTGCTGACCTTCATGACAACGGATTGACCCGCGTTGACCTTCATTACAATACGTGGACCGGCATTTGACCTTCGTCGTAACGTGTTGACCGATGTGAACATAGTTTATACTCATACATTAACTGGAGTCTACATAGTTTATGCTCTTAAGGTGTTGAAGCGAGGAGTACCAGTTTATACACGTATACTCCTGAGAGTTCGAGTCACGAGACCGACCGGTAAAGTTGATGCATCAGTGACTTTTGTACCTTATTATGATTACTCATTCTATTTAGAATACATAACCATAATACTTATAGGATTTTTGGCAAACCCTCAGCCATAAACGGGTTTGACGAGCCTTTACCGACTACCGTTTGAGTCGGGCTAGCATGCAGATTGTTTAAGTCCATTCTGCAGGTGACGTTATGCTAAAATAATGAACTCTCTTAGACTTGATGCTATGATATTGAATAGATAGACTTCATCATTTATTACAGGAATAGACGATTCGGCAATGCGTATTAGGTGTAGACTTATCTCTATTCAGGGATTGAGATAAGATCCCCACACGTGAATCCTGACGTTTCACGGAGAAAGGTTAACCGACAACGCGTGTTAGACGTTGACTTATCTCTACTTAGGATTCAAAATAAAATTCCCCGTGTGTGTAAGGCACAGTTTTTTGGCGTTATTAATAACGGTCTGCCATGATGTTGAATATGTGGGCTTTTATCCTTTTTGCGATAAATGACTAATCGGCAACGCGTGTTAGGGGCTCTCTTATCCCTACTTAGGATTCGGGATAAAATTCCCTGTGCGTATCAGGCACGGATTTTGGTGTTATTAATAATGGCCTACCATGATGTTGAATACATAGGCTTTTATTCTTTTTGAGGTAAAAGAGTAACCGGCAACGCGTGTTAGGCGCTGACTTATCCCTACCTAGGATTCAGGATAAAATTTCTCATGCATGAAAGACATGAATTTTTGTGCCATGGTGTTGAATACATAGACTTGGTCGTTTTTGCGAGAACGGACCACCCTACAGCATGTGTTAGATGCAGACTTATCTCTATTTAGGAATCGAGATAAAGTCCCCATATGCGTAAGGCATGGATTTTGGTGTTGGAAGGTAGTGTTTTCTTTTAGGGCAAAGACGAACCTGATGCTGGAGAGGAAAAATTTTATATTCTATCTCCTGGTGTAAAAAAAACTCAATGTGAGATCTCCACTTCAAAAATCAAAAAAGATTCGGATAACCCTAACTGTCGAAAGTTTTGATTATCCAATCTGAATGTGAATTTCTCGTTTATTGAGAGGGAACTCCAGTTTTAGTCCTAAATATAGGAAGGTTTGACCAAGTGGGAGGTTTGAGATGACCCTAAATATAGGAATGTTTGATCGCTCGAATTGAAAGTGAGCCTCTCATTCATGAAAGGAATCGAGAGGGGATTTTGATTTTGGTCCTAACTATAGGAAGGTTTGACCAAGAAACAGTGGGAGTAAAGATACAAATAACAATGGGAATGTTGACTCATACAAATCACTCAGTAGGGTTTTAGTGTCAAGTGGCTATGACTTAACACGAAGGGGTTTGATGATTACCATGGTCAGCAGCTTGAATTTTTTAATACCGTGTTGAGACTTTAACATTGGGAGTGTTTAAGTGCACCAACACAATGGTATTTTGGATGGACTCGGTCGAAAGAATTTTGGTGGACCCACTGTCAGTTAATTTGATCAGTGAGGGATTTTATGGTGGAGGACCGTGAATTGTCAAGCACCCCGCAGTTACATCATGGAAGTTTTATGAGGGAAGATTGACCGAATAAGGTCATTAAATCTCATCTCTATGAAAGAGTGCTCGGAAAGTCATAGTAGAAGGGTTTTAATCATCTTGAAAATGATTAAATAGACATCGTGGGAGGTTCTTAATTACTTCTAATCTATGATTAAGGATGAATTATTTAGATGATTGGTTTTCACCTTGAATAACCAGCTGATCTCGGGTTATCCTTAAGAATACCATACATAGCATTCTCCCGGAACTTCCTATTAGAGCGTATTGAGGTACTCCCAGCTCTTTAGCGAACCTAAATCCAATTGTATTCGACCACATTATCGGGTTATCCTTAAGAATATTAAGTGTAATATTCACCAGGAACTTCCCGTTGTGGAAATAAGGGAAGCAATTTAACCTCGTATACCCGTCGAAGGAATAGGAGAAGAAGTTTAACCTCTTATACTCATCGGACGAATAGGGAAGCAATTTAACCTCTTATACTAATCGGAGGAATATGAGAAATAGTTTAACCTCTTATACTCATTGGAGGAATCAAAGAAGCAATTTAACCTCTTATACTCATAGGAGGAGAGGGTTCTCATTCGGCTTATTTTTGCGTTATGATGTTGGCATCAACTAAGGCTTGAATGCTGTTCTTGAAAGTGAAGCAAGCCTTGGTGGTATGAAGGATCCTACTGTGGTACGCACAGTTCTTTGGATCCGAAGTGTTGTTAGCTTCCTCCTGATTTGTAATAGGTGGCAGCTTGATTTTGTTGTTTTCAAGGAGATATTTGAAGATAGTTGGAACCTCTTTATCCTTGAAGGAGTACTCTTTTTGGAATACTATTGTGATGTCTGATTAGCGTTAATAGCCGTTGTAGGTGCATTTCCCTTACCATGAGAAGAAAAATTTGAGTTCGGGGGGTTAGTCATCGATTGGCCTCTTTCAAGCTTTTTTCTTTTAAGAAAGCGTTCGGCCTGTTCCCCACGTAGTTTTAATTCTTTTCATGTTATGGATGGAACGACCCACAAGGCTTCCAGCACATCAATGAAGAGATTATTGTGGCATGTCTACAAGATGAATTCATCTATGATAGGATCCCTGCAATTTATTGCTTTGTTGCGGAAGCGTTTAACAAAGCTATCAATTGACTCCCGTCCTTTCGCTTATCTTCTAAAAGGGCTCTAATTGACACTCCGGTGTCATTGTCGAAGAAGTTGTTGAGAAATGAGCTTTCTATGTCGTTCCAGCTGTTGATACTTTCTAACTTGAGACAACGGTAACAATCGAAGGAGGCCCTGCGAAGGGTGCCAACGAATGACCGGACCATCAAAGGTTCATTGTTGGAGATCACACCCAGGTGGGACTTAAAGTAAATTAGGTGTTGAGTGGTTAAGCCCTTTCTGTCGAACGGCTTGAAGTTAATTAGATTGAACTTTATCGGATACAGAATTGACTCCCACTCCCTTGGGTAGGGACATGGAATACCGGTCTTCTTTACCTCTTGAGCGGACATCAGTGTGTTGATCTTGCTCTCCTGGTCTTTCATTTTCTCATCCTCGCCCGTAATTTCCTTCAGGTAATTTCATGGAGGAACAACTGAAGCACCCCTAGTGTTGTCATCCTCGGTGGGACCACCCACAACATTTTGGTCAACATGAGGGGTATCGACGTTGAGATTTTTATCTACATCTGAATCTCTATCTACTTTATTAGTAGCGTTATGACAGCTAGATTCACCAATCTAATTTGATAAAGCTTGAATTTATTGATCATGTAATTCCCTTATCAATTGCACAGTCATTTCCATTTCAAATTTGAAATTCTCTTTTTGCTTGGCCAGAGCGTCTTCGAGGATTTTGGCCATTTGTTCAGCGTTGTTCATGAACGCCTCACAAGAGTGTCCTATGTTGGATACTGTATTGTTGGAAGCGATTGTGGAGTTGGCGTATGATATTTTATCCTCCGAGGAGTGTCCTCTATCCGGTCTAGGTCGTCTAGTTCCTGACCATAACCAAGCGATGTGCTGAGATGCCTCCGAGAAAGAGTCAGGGCTATAACGCCTTGTTGATTTTCCTTTATCGACCACATTGATGGTAACTTTTGGAAGCTCGTCATCATGACCGACAAATTTCTTCTTGTAGAAGCGTCTTGATTTAGATTTGGACACTTCGGTGGAGATTCTTTCGAATATCGAGACCCTTCGTGGAGCGGTATTAGGTCAGCTACACTCTAATAATACTGTCCTGATTAACCTCTCACAAGGACAGTGAGAGTCTAATTTTTGGATACTTCTCTTTCGAGATTTATTCGTATCCCTAACCTAATAATACAACTCATTGACGTTGTAGTCGGAGCAACCTATCAGCTGTTGGTTTGAGTCTCCAAGTATAACATTATCATTCGATAAACACATTTTCTTCTGAATGGATAACGCCTTACTGGCGTGTTTGGTGGGAAAATTTGAAGAAGATAATTAAGAATTAAATGTGTATTATTCTCTCTGACAGGCTCAGAAAAAGAATTAATTACAATTCTCTCGATACAACTTCTTTCTAATGACTTAGAAAAAAATTACAAATCTTCTCAATTGGTTTTCTGATTTACAAAAGGGAGAGAGATCGATGGAGATTCTTCCCTTTGTCTAAAACTGGGTTCTTTTTGGTGTCGATGGAATGCCTCTCTCGAATGCTTGCATCGAGTTTGCTTTCCGTTGACGATCCGAACACTTCACCTCGTGGAACGTTGTCTTCACCTCTTGACTCGAAGTCTTGGATGAACTTGCAAAGCAAGTTTTAGAACTCTGAACGAGTTTAGAAGAACTTGCAGAGAAAGTTTTGAACTCTGATCGAGTTGAGAAGAACTCTTAGGAAGAGTTCAAAAGACAAGCCGAGTAATCTCAATGGCTCCAATCAAAGCCTTCCAAGGTGATCCAAGAGTTCTTCCAAGTTGCCAATCTCTAAAGCTCCAAAAGATCGATCTGAAGATTCAAAGATTTGATCTGCTCCAAAAGATCTCTTCTTTGCTACCGAAAAGAGGATCCGAAGCATCCCCGAACTAAGCTGAGTTTTTAGCTATTTATAAGGGATTTTAGGGTGTAACCGTTCTTTAATCCGCTCCTTAATGGGGACGTAATTGCCCTATTAATTAGGTGTAACATCCCCTTAAACCACTCCCCAGATCGTGAGTGAAAAATAATTTTTAGAACCGTTTGAATGAGTCAAACGCAGTGATTTGCGTTCAGGGGTGTGAGCCTGCGTTCGAACGCATAGTTTGGAAGCTGTGTTAGTGGCTAGATTTGAGCTGCGTCAGCAGCTGTGAACGTAGTGCCTGGAAGCTGCATTTGTGCTACATTAGTGGCATTCGAATGCATGGTCTGGAAGCTACGTTAGCGGCTGGATTTGAGCTGCGTCAGCAGCTATGAACGTAGTGCTTGGAAGCTGCGTTTGTACTGCGTTAGTGGCGTTCGAACATAGCGTTTGGAAGCTTCGTTAGCGGTTGGATTCGAGCTGCGTTCGCGGCTGAATCTGAACTACGACTGTGGCTTAAGAATGCTGATTAGCGATCCTCAAACGGGCTTAGCGAGCTTCAGGCAAAGTCTAATGTTCAGGCAAAGTCCAGTCTTGCAGACGGGCTTTAGAACATAACTTGTTATGAAGAACATGTCATAACTTTTAAACCGTAAGTCGGAATTGAGCGAATTATATATGAAAATTGACTATCTCGACGAGACAAATCCGACCAAACCAACCCAAAGGGTTTGATTTTTTCCCGTCCGTTTCGCCAAATTCCTTACGGTTTGAGAGATATCTATGTTTTGATTTGAAGAGACAGTTAATTTGCAGTCTCTTTTGCTAGAGCATTACAAAAATCGTCATCTTGTAACATTCATCTGGGCTCCATAAAAATAAGAGAGTCGTCAATTGTAACTATCGATGTTGATTGTGAAGGTTGTTGAATTAGAGCTTTCATCAATCTACGTGAAAGTTTTTAAATTGTGGTCTTCTGAAAGCCGTCAGATTATAACTTTCATTATTGGTGTTTGATGGGAATCAGCTATCTGTAGTAATTTTTAGATAGCCTACATA
This sequence comes from Asparagus kiusianus, assembly GCA_022839385.1. NCBI lineage: Eukaryota > Viridiplantae > Streptophyta > Magnoliopsida > Asparagales > Asparagaceae > Asparagus > Asparagus kiusianus. Next base: position 462,478 of record BQKN01000671.1, on the reverse strand, counting down.
GCGTTCCTAGGAGTCGCGCATTTGGGACCACACCCTTGTGAGGGTGTGTCCTTAACGGGCTCCTAGTCTTTTACACGCACTCCCAAGCGGGCGGTTACAAGAATAGTCTTGTCGGGAGGTCGTGTATGATCCCTAGTCCGGTGAGTTGTTCGAGGTTCATTCACTAGGCCTAAGCGTTCTCTGACTGGAAGTTTGCCTCGATCCCCGTACAAAGGACCAAGGCGATCCGTGATCTTCATCTTGAATCAGGAAAGATCCAGCCATGAGACTTCACTAAAGGTACTGGATCAACTTGAATAGGAACAGAAGCGGACGGGGACTCAGAAATGGTCGCGGGAGGTGAAGCAAGTGTCGGCCAGGCTGAGCTGGCTCAGCCATGGCCACCCTTTGCTAGCTCGGCCTTGGTCAAGCCACCATTTACCGGCATGGCCCTGGCCGAGCCACGCTTGGCTAGCTTGTAATTTCCGGGTGTCTCGACACTTGTCTGAATCGTTGTTTTAGATTTCGGCCTCCATTCTTGGTGTGGGTTCGGTGGTTTCTTATGCCTTTCATGCTAAGGCACACACGTGGTGCTTTTGGATGCGCTCCTCGAGAGTTGAATGAGTCCATTTGATACGGACCCATTCGCTACCCGATGGCTTGGAGGAGGGGCCATTTGCTTGCTGTTGAGGCACTTAGTGCTCCCTAAACTTCAGATTCGCATGATAACGAATCCTGTCAACTACCTCCAAGGCCTTGGCAAGCTGACGTGTAAGGCGTTGGCGTTGCCTCTGACGAGCCCTCTTTGTCAGAATTAGCACGCCTTCGTTAAACAACTCCTGGACTGAAGAGGAGTCGTTGTGATCTAAAATTCCGACTTCCTTGGATTCCAGAGGAGCGTTATGAGGGGAAGCCTCAGCAATAATTAGGCGAGAGTCACCCCGAGCCTTCTTTGATGCGTGTATCTTCATGTACTTGCGGGACGAGGAAGATCTTGATGAGGATGAGGAGAGGTATTCCTCAAACTTAGACCGGTCGAACTTGTACTCGACATATTCTTCAACCGGGATCTTGATCCTTGGTTACGTCACGATAGTCTCCGCAGCGAGACTGTTGGCTCCCACTGTGGTTGCCAGCGTGTTTGCATCGAAAGTTAGTTTATTTGTTGAATACATTACACGTTTATCGATTACAAATGAATTCAAAAGATTACAACTCTCTTCAAACACACACGGAGGACGTTTATGACCCGCTGCTTACGTGGGATCTTTACCTGTGATGGGAACGTGTTAGTCCGTGGACCACCGCGGATCAGATCTGGTTAACAGAACAAAAATTCAATACTCTTACTTCACAAAGGAAACAATCACAGAAGTGATAATCTCAACCAAGTGAGATTACAACTCTTCTCGAGATCAAAACCAAGTTTGATTGAAGGAAAGGGGAATAGACCTCAGATATCTCGAACTCTCCCTCTTTATGTTGAAGAACTTTGCCAAGATCTGCTAGCCTCTCTAAAATTCATGATTCACTCTTCACAAGGACAGTACCTCGCGTAAATTTCAGATCCCCTGCGTATAGGATCCTTAGGCTTGTATTTATACACTTCGAATGCATTGTTTTAGGATAGAAATTAATGATTTGACTTTATCCTCAGTTAACAACCGCTTAACCACATATAGAGATGATATCAAAGTAGTTGGGAGACTCTAAAACGATTAAATCCTAAGAAAGCCTGTTAAAAACACGTTTTGGGCACTTCTTGGCGCGAGCCACCCTACGGTGGCTCGGAACTGTGCGAGCCACCCTATGGTGGCTCGGCCTTGGCCAAGCCACCTGGCCTTGGCCGAGTCATTTTGATGTAACTTGGCCGCCAGGGGTGATAGTCACATTTTATTATAATTTTATACCATCATTATCTATTTTATATGAATAAATATGCCACTAATAATTACTTTTATCTTTAAATGCAGGTTAATGAAGAAAAAATCCTAAAAATCTCATCTCTCAACAAAGACCCCTTGAGTAAATGAAGAAATGAAGCAAAATAGAAATTAAGAAGCCTATTGGATAATCAACTTGTCAATTTATCCAAAAGCCCATTGATTTAATGAAGAAAACAAGTATGAAACCCCAAGCCCAAAAGCCCAAAGCCCAAAGCCCAAAGCCCAAAGCCAATACTAGAGGGAATCTGTGGATGGCAAAAGGAAGAGGCTAGGTATCGATACCAACATCGATGTTGGCATCGATACCCATATTAATACCATCATCGATGCTGGTATCGATACCTACGAGACTGTAGCACATTCTAGGGCTGAAATTTGCTTGTTTTGGATAAGTATTGATCCAATGGCTCACATTCATTAATGTTTACTATAAATAGGGGTAGAGAGTGAGGGGTTAGAGGTGCGAAAATTTTTGTAACTCCATTTGGAGAGGGGGGTCACTCTTAATTGAGAAGACCTTCTAAATTTGTAACTTTTGTTATAATTAATAAAATAAATTTTTTCACCACTTTAAATATTTCTTCTCTTGGATGATGAAGATAGAGATGAAGAATTATTTGGAGGTTTGCATTTCTTTTATTTTTCTCTTTTATTTCTTTTTTATTGCTTATTAGTTTAGATTTATTTCTATGCTTGTAGTTAGATTTTATTTTCTTGTTAAATAGCCAAGAGGCTAGAACCCTTTTGCCTTAGATTCATTTCATGCTTATAGTTTAGATTTATTTTATTGCATTTAATTCATGCAATTTATTTTGTAGTTTAGATTTTATAATTTATTTTGTAGTTAGATTTTAATTTCTTGCACTATTCACCTTGAGGCTAGAACCCTCTTGGGTTTAGTTTTTCTTTTTGCTTATTTTTATTTTTTTTGATTCGCCTTTTGGCTAGAACCCTCTAGGGAATCACCTTTTCTAAGAAGTGGGTTTAATTTTAGATTACTCATATCTTTAATTGAATCCGTCATATTTACTTTCTTGAATTTATTTTCATTCTTGATTTTTCTTTTTGATTCTTGATTTTATTCATCTCTCCTTGTGAAAATCATTCATTCATTGTCACATCCACTCTTACTTACATTTTGTGCCTATTTACATACTATCACCTTCATTATCTCTCCACAATCACATTCACTCATCTCTCCTATTTGTCACGCACACAATATGAGAACCAATTTTAATTTTCTCCTACAAAACACCTTTCTCGTAGGATCGATAACTTTTTATATTATAACTTGACACGGTTATGCACTTGCAATATTTTTGATACATGTTTATGCCGCATCAAGTTTTGGCGTCGTTGCCGGAGAGGGTGCTTAAGTAGGATTTTATTTAATTTGGTTCTTTGTGTGTTTTTTGTGAAGGAACCGCTTGGAGCTTGAAGATCGCGGATTGGAGATCTAGAACTTAGAGAATTGCTTTTAGGTAACTCTTCTTTCTAGCATTTTCAATTCCACCCTTTTTAGTTAGCTTCATAATTAGAGACAATTAGGATTAAAAAAAAGGATTTTTTTTGTTGACCATAATAAAATTCACCTTTCACTTGGATATTAACTAACAAGATAATAAACTCAAACAATGTTCACCCTTCTCATAGTTGTTTGATTGTTAACCCTAATAAAAAAATATATAAAGATTTTTTTCTTCCATCCTTTTTAGTCGCTTTTAATTTATAGGGTTGCATTTTATATAGTTAGTAGGAATTTACCAAGGTGATTTGAGCATCTTGATTTGGCACACACTTAAAAATATTTTTAAGGGCAAAACCCCATAATCAAGATAAGGTGAGGGATTTTATCATCCTTTCCTTAGCCCAAAAATCACAAATTCCTCACTACACCATCCAAGCCTAATAAAACTCATTAGACGTTGGCCTTAAGGATTCGAGCTCAATAAGGAACAAAGAATCCTTAAGTGAACCGGTTTAAGTTTTCTTGGATTAGTTGGTGTCTAAGGCAGGGGTTGCGTAAAGCGCTCCGTAAGGAACGAGGTACTTAATTGATCTCTGATCACCCTCTAGTACTATCCTTACCTGGCTAACTACCCGGATAAAACTTTAATCTTTTCACTTGTTTAGGAATTTTGGTTAGGAGCTAGTCTAGTTGAGTTAGGCTAAACCCTAGAGTTAGAGTGATTAAAAAGTGATTACTTTTAATTTGCTTTAGTTAGGATTTTTCCTTTTTCTTCTCATAAAAAAACTAATTTTTTCCCTTAAAAAAATATAAAAAGTTGTTTTGGGTGTATGCAAACGTGGATTAGGGATAATACACATCGATTAATTCGTTTTGAACAAATTCCAGAAATGGCATATCCTAATTCACCCATTCTTCAAGATATGTACTATCCTATTAGGAATACAATCCCCTCTTGCATTAGGCTGACCGAGGCAAATTGAACTAACTTTGAGCTTCGACCGTAATATATCAACAGGCTTCCAAAATTTCTAGGGAATGAAACTGAAGATGCATATATTTTTATCTCAGAATTTGAAGAAGTATGTATGATGATTAAAATGAGAGAATTAACTAAAGATGCGGTCAAACTCAGATTTATTCCTTTTGCCCTCAAAGACAAAGCAAAAAATGGCTATACAGCTTACCCATAAATTCTATGGCAACTTGGGAGGAATTTATCATCGTTTTTCTTAAGATTTTTTCCGATTCATAAAACAGTAAAGCTAAGAAATAGTATCATGAATTTTAAAATTGTCCCAGGAGAACCTTTTTGGAAGTATTTTGACCGATTTAAAGATCTTCTCATCCAATGTCCTCATCACGGTTTAGAAAAATAGCGATTGTGCCAAATAATTTATGAGGGATTATTTATTCTTCAAAAACTTCCTTAGAGTCAATGTGCCACGGGGATTTCATGAGGAAAAACGCTGATGAAGCTTGGGAGTTTTTAGAGAGTCTTTTTAAAAAAACCATGCAATGGGAACACTGTGATGACCGAGTATCATCAGTTCCCCAAACCAAGTCCAGTGGTATTTCCTTAGAGTCGAACATTGCATCTGAAGCTAAGATAGCCACAATCATGCGCTTAGAAATCAGGGAAAGAGCCCCGGCTCAAATCAATCAAGTTTTAGCCTCAGGATGTCACAACTATCTGTCACCATCTCATGTTTCAGAAGAATGTCCTCTCTTAGGAAATAATCAGCCATTAGGACAGGTCAACGCTACATTCCAACGTTATACAAATGATCAATTCTCTCTAACCTATAACCCAGGTTGGAGAAATCACCCAAACTTTGCATGTAATCAGGGAACTCACTCCGGAACTCAAAACTTCACTCTCTCTTCAAACCAATAATTTCCTAGGGGAAACACAGTTTCTTTCAATTCTCATCCATAATTTCAACAACCCAATCTGCCATATCAAAATCAGTCTCCTCTTCATTAAGCTCTAATTCAGACTCCTCACAATCCAGATCAAGTAAACGTCTCAATGTCTTGGAAAGAGATTTGGAAACCATAATTAAGGCCTCCACTCAAACCATGAATATGTTGACTCAAACGTCCAGCACTTTGAATTCTTTTATGTAATCAACCGGACAAATGCTCAACTCCCACACTCAAGCTATAGCTAGATTAGAATCCCAACTTGGTTAACTAGCTAGTGCTGTGAGTGAAAGAGAGAAAGGAAAATTTTCGAGTCAACCCGTGGTTAACCCTAAGGACACAGGATGAAGTTCATCCTATGAAGCTCAAGTGAATGCAATCCATTCACTTCGGTCAGGTAGACAGGTTGATAATCAAGTAAGAACTCCTCCAAGTCAAACTCTTGATCCAGTACAAATTCCTTCTCCTTCTAATGAATCTATTCAACAATCACCCCCCTCAGATGACCAAGAACCTGAACTCGAACCTGAGCCTACTTTTGATAGGTTTAGACCAGTTGCTCCTTTTTCAGATAGACTCAGGCCTAGGAAACACTCCCCTCAAGAAGAGAAGATCCTAGAAACATTCAAGCAGGTTAAGGTCAATATTCCTCTCTTAGATGTAATTGAACAAATTCCATCTTACGCCAAATTTTTGAAAGAATTATGCACTAAGAAGAGGAGAATAAATATTCTAAAGAAAGTCTTTTTAGCCGCCAATATCAGTGATATGCTCTCAAATCCCATACCTTTGAAACATAAGGATCCAGGTTCTCTTATCATTTCATGTGTCATTGGTAATACTCATATTGATAATGCGCTTTTAGACTTAGAGGCCAGTGCTAATTTTCTTTCATATTCAGTCTACCAGCAATTGGGTCTAGATGTACTGAACCCAACCTGCTGCGCTTTGTAGTTGGCTGATAGATCTATCAAGGTCCCTATGGGTGAGTTAGAGGATGTTTTGATTAAGGTTAGAGATTTTATTTTTCTAGTAGATTTCGTAGTCTTGGAAACACAGCCCGTTTCCAATCCTAAAGAACAGATACCTGTCATCTTAGGATAACCATTCTTAGCCACTTCTAATGCTCTTATCAACTGCAGAACTGGTCAAATGAAGCTGTCATTTAGGAATTTAATTGCTGATCTCAACATTTTCAATCTAGAGGACCAACCAAATAATCAGCCTCTAGAAATAAATTACATTCAGGAAAGATCAAAAGAAGAAGAAGAAGAAGAACTCTTTCTTGAGAATGATGAAACCATGTTAAATATTTGTTGCATTGAATTAAATTTTGAAGAACTCTTTCTTGATGAACTTAGATTCTTGGAGAATAATCAACAACCAAAATTTTAGAACTCAACCATGAATCTTGGGGTTGAGGAAAATGCTACAGAAGAATTGGTTGTTAGAAAACAAAAATTCACAGTACAAGAGTCTAAGTTCATTAAGAAATGCAAAATGTATGACACTAATAATACATATCTTACTTTGTTATTGAATACCCTAAAATGCTTGGAATTTCACATTATTGATTATATCATTCTGAATGTGTTTAAAATCCGGGGAAGAATTTTCAATAATAAGGTAGGATTCAATGTAGAATATAAGCTCTTCATGTTGAACCCTTCATTCTATATTGTTTGTTTTGTTTTATTTTAGAATAATAAAAAGAATTTATTCTTCTCTTATTTGATAGTTTCTTATTCAGTTGTAAAAAAAAAAGAAGAAGAAAAAAGAAAAAAAAGAAGAAAATAAGATATAATTTTTTTCCATCCTCCTCAGACTAAAAGTAATTACAAATTTTTATCAGCCAACCAAATGTATATATTTCACTTCTTATCTATTTTACTTTGTGCATCATAAAGTTTGCATTGAGGACAATGCGAAATTTAGGTGTGGGGGTGGGGAATTAGTTATTTTTTCTCTTTATTTTACCTTTTTAGTTGCATTTTTTCCTTTTCCTTAAAAAAATTATAAAAATATTATCACTTGCTAAATTGATAGAGTTATGTAATAATTGATTTATTTAATAAATTTTAAAATTTTCTAATCCCTAGTTTGTTATTTACTCAAGTTTACCTTTTATGATAACTCTAAATAAATTTCTTAAGAAATGATTTTCAAAGTAGTATACTTTACTTAAGCCTTAACTTAGATTTTTATTTAAAATAATGGAATTTCTGCATGCTTAGCTTAGAGTTGAAAATTATTATTTAAAGTGTCTTGATTTACATATTTTTTAGAATATATATACATATACATAAAAAATTGTAAAAGAAGAGTGCGAAAAATGGGTATAAAAAAAAGAAAAAAAACTCTTGAATTCAAGATGATTCTATCTTATAAAACCTAAGCTGACCGAGTAATTAAGCCCAATGAGTATTTTCATACTTAATGACCTAAGCCCAATTGGGTTGAGATACATTGGCCCAAAACTCGTTAAATAGTCACTTAGAAAGCCCGTAAAGTAGAAAAATCACCAAGGAAGAAAGAGTTAAAAAAAGTAAAAAAATAATAAAAATAAAAATACTATATATATAGTTATATTTGTATATATGGTCTTGGAAAATATTTTAGATCAAGTAACTTGAAAATTATTTAAAACAATGAGTTAGCATGTTCTTTTTAAAACTTTTAAATTAAATTTCTAAGTTTGGCTTGGTTTTGTATTGCTATAATGATAAGATTTTCTAAGAAATTTACCTTAGAGTTATATATAAAAATGTTTTCTTGAGTAATAACTAGCTTCACCAAGTAAATTTAGTTTTTTACTAACTTCTTTAATTTGGCAAGTTGATCAAATTTTATGGGTATATTCACTGCAAACTCTCACGAGTCTACAACTCGTCCACTAGGGTAACCTAGGGGTTTAAAGGCTTGTTGTATACGCTAAATACAATTGCGATTCCTGTGAAAAAGAGTTAGGATTTTTTTTTCTTTCTTTTCTAGAGGACTAGTAAAAGTTTAGGTGTGGGGATATTTGATAATCATATTTTATTATAATTTTATATCCTTATTATCCATTTTATCATCTACCCTTTAAAAGAGGGAGTTCCTGTAAAACTTTTCCCTCCCCAAATTAACCTTCAACCGAATTAAATATACCAACCTTATCCTCAGCCCATTATAACATCATCAGAAATCAAAAGCCCTAAATCTTCTTTCGGTTACGCCTTCTCTCCGCCTTCTCCTCAGCCCATCTCCTCAGTTCATCGGTTACGTTTTCAAAGATGATTATTATTGTCCTAATCATCAACGCTACTCCGCCATCATGTCCTCAGTTCTCAGAATCTTGGCATCGTTTAGGATCAGCAATGAAGTTCATTGAAGAAGGTATTTCTAAAATTTACCTATGATTTTAAAATTTAAAACGAATTCTACCTATGAATTGAAGTAGGTTTTTTCTTCGTCTTCACTCTGCTACACAAAACCCTAGCTCTAATCATTAGTTCTGTTGAATTCACCCTCTCCCCTTTTTGTTCTTCATTTCTCTCATTTTGTTCTAATTTTTCCCTAATTCTCAATTTCCTACAGTTTCAAGCGAAGAGTGTTTCGATATTCGAACAGCGGCTGTAGCGAGATTAGAAAGTAAGTTGAATCCATACAACTTATTATATTCGGATGTATTACAGATTGAGCTTGAACTTTGTCAATTATTTTAGAAATTTTTGTTTATATTCAGATGAAATATTATTTACAGCTTATCAGTGTGATTTTTTCCCTTCTATTTATGTCATGCTTTTTTGAACAGCACATTTTTGTTTATATTGATATGAAATGTTATTTACAGCTTACAATAGATTGTATATGATTAATTGTAGTGTTAATATTCTTAAATTTTGTCTGCTTGTTATGTATTTTCCCTTTTTCCCACTATTCCATGTATATTTAAAAATATTGCAGGAGTGCTAAGTATGTCGTATAAAAACCGAATATATTCTACTATACAAACAATTTAAAGTTTCCTGGGAGGTGAAAGATGTAGATAATCTTGTAAAGAATTGTTAGTTTGGGAGAACTAGCCTTTATCGTAGACGCACCATAGATGGATCAATATCAGTGGATACACAAATAATATTAAGAAGAAATCAAACACGAATTTAAGCAACATAACTCACCACAGCCAACTCTTCCACCAGCATTTCCAGTGCTTTTGCTTTGCTAAGCTCGTGTCCACCTGAAAAAACAAGATCGAGCTAGATTAAGTCTTTGATATATTAACCACAAAAAGAAAGCGTTGTTGCAAGCATCCAGGGAAAAAATATGATCTCCGGGAAACAATAAACTATACATTAGCTGCTGTGAGATGGTACAATAAGAGAACAGAAGGGCAAGCTATAAATAAGGGGGGCATTTCTGTAGGTCATAATTCCATCGTGGCTGGCAAATGGTGCAAAATTTGGAAAGCAATTAGTAATCAAGATATGCATAGGCTCAAAAAATACTGAATACATACAGGAAGTGATTCAATAAATATAGAGGACATATCACCGACTATAACCATAGAACTAATATATTAGTTTAGCCACACAGCTAAGCTTGTGTATGGCCAAAATAAGTTATATTATATTTTAAGAGCAATCATTATGGATGAGTATGTGAACCTATCACATTAATATATCAGAAAAATGTACATACCTTAATGTCAAATTATACATATCTAATTCAATAGATAACGTATCTAAATTTTAAACTCTTGCAGATCAATTTAGTCAAAATTTACCATTTTTTCTAGCTTATGTTTGTTTTCCTTTTCAAAATTTGCTTCTAAGAAACACTAGATGAGATACCTTCTTTAGTGGAATGCTCAACCTGGCATCAGCTCAACTTGCGCCATCGTGATGTAACAGTGACTTATGAACATGTAACAGGTTATGCTACTTATGATTCTTTTGGAGAATGCCCCAAGAAAAGATAAGTTAATTTTCAGATCAAGGCAAACCATAAGTAAGTAATTCTGATAACAAAAGGAGATCAAGTACATGTATTAGAATAAAATATACTTGTGGTTTACTTTTCGTAAAATATTGATTAAGATACACAATACTGCCAGATATTGGTTTTATGCAAATAAAAAATTGTCATGAAAGCACAAACGTAGGTTTTTTGTAGGTTTTTTTATATATAATCAAGTTCTTTCTTGTAGGTTTTTTTTGTTGATCTTTTCTAATTTGACAATAATACATAAGTTAATGTGTTATTAAAAAGAAGATGCATGTTAGAATCTTTGAAATTTCTTACCGTTAGAAATAAAAGCATACAAGTTGTCGGGCTGACATCCTAAACCATGCCACTGCACCTGTGTTTGCTTCATCGTCAGAAAACTCAACATACCAATCAGTTAAATTTGCCTCTTGTTAAAACCATCGAAACGAAACACGGAAAATCATAACCTGTAGTTAAGCGATATAAACCATTTCTATGTTTTACTTTCAAAAATAAGGAATTTAGTATGCTTTAAACAATATGATTTAATCTATTAGATCAAGTATGTGCAGCTTCCTCATCTTAATCACATAGACTATCAGCTCATAAGCATACCTGAAAATGGTTTTATACCTCTGTTTCAATTATCTATTTGTTTGAGCTTGTACTCTGTCGATTATTTAGATTTTTTTGTTTATATTCAGATGAAATGTTATTTACAACTTACCGCTGTGATTTTTTTCCATTTGTGTCATGTTTTTTTGCGGAATCTGTTCCTTTAAGATTTAGTGAAATTTGATAGAAACTTGTTGACATTTGTCATTAAGTCTGTGTAGCATATTTGAATACTCATTATAAGATTTCATTTATCAACTAGGTTCCTATATTTGTGTGACCTGTTTTTCATTACAAAGACATTCATAATAGGATTAAAAAAACACAGTTGAAGGATATGAATTTGGGATGGCAGTTAGTCCTGTAAATTTCATCAGGCGTGTAATTGAGAGTATCACAACTCATTTCTATATAATGCCATATTATTAGGTAGTGGTTATGTGCTTTTATAGAATGCCATATTACTTCTTGAATATTTTTCCTCCCCTCAATGCTCCAAATTACCTTGGAAGTAGATGAAATTAAGTCAATTTAGGAATAAATCATTTTTATTATTATATGAATATTTTCATAAACATGTGACTTCAATACTATAAAAACTACCGGTTTCTGAAAATTAAACAGATACTTAAGCTTCTCCATCCAAGTTAGGAGGATGTGATTTTCTGTATTTAACATAAAACCTGAACTTTGACCAGCATAAGGACGGAGTTATCCAATAGGGTGGATACGAAACTTCAGATGTCAACAACATCAATAGACTCATGCAGAGAAAGTAATCAAAATACAAGTATCTACTTAGAATATGCAATATATAGATATTGGAACCTTCAGATTCTGGTATAACAGGAACAACAGAGGATGTTGTCCACCTGCACATGTCATCAATCTGGAAAACAGAAATAGCATTAAGATACATGAAAACATGATATAAGGATTTGATAATCAAAACAAATATATCAACTGAAAAAGTACATATTTCAACTTAAAACACCCGGCATACACTTCTATGATTTTATCATACACTTCACGTACACTTCTTTGTCACTTTATGCTTGAGATGCATTTCAGTTATACACCAAAGACTATAGTAGAAAATGCTATAAATGTGGATTTGTATAAAATTAGCTTAGATATGCATAAACATTTCGTATTAAGCATTTCATATCAAGTTGAAGATTCAAGTCATATTGCTTCAGCAAAGTCAGAAAAATGTATGGGAGGCAGCATATATGCTATCAAAATCTGTTTTATATTTTTAAAAATAATTGTTTTGACTCTTACTTCATGATTGCATGAACATGGGTACATATGCATGTACATGAACTCTATTTATTTATATGCTATCAAAATCTGTTTTATATTTTTATAAATAGTTGTTTTGACTCTTAATTCATGATTGCATGAACATATATGCATGTATATGAACTCTAATTATTATCGTAATTATACACACACACACCACGCACTCTCAAGAGCTCCCAAAGGGCCCGGACCCACCCCTCAACATTCCCACCCACTCCCACCCACACAAGAGGTAAACTATGCTACTGTTAGTTTGTTAGTAATATCCAAAACTTAGATACTATTAATCAAAATTCAAAATTAGGATTTGAAATATTGAAAATCCAAAGAGTAGGACACATGAACTATCCATAAATAAATTTCAAAGGATTTCAACATATTTTACCTATGTCGCATATGTTGCCAACATAAACGTTTTATAATTTCCATTAAGTTGCTTAAATTTGCCCCTTTCATTTATGAACTATGATCTAAGACGCATCGAAAATCATTGATTACATCATAACCAGTGGTAAGAAATTTGAATTTTGGAATCTAGATTTTAACATTGCACTTATAGTATCTATGTGTCCATATTTTGTACACTATTGAGTACAGTCTAGCCAAAAACTCTCTAATATGTATGTGTGTGTGTATATAGACGCACATGCGTATACGTATATATTCTAACATAAAATTGATAACATCTTTTCAAAACAATGTGTGAAATGATGTGCACTTTTGTAATACACTTTTACGTCTAGATTAAATAATTTAACATTTTTTCATATAAATACAGATATTGTACTTGGTTGGATTTGGCTTGTTTTTCTTGAAAACATTTCTAAGGTTGTGGTGATTTAGGTGAGTGAAGCAACTTTATTCTATTTTCTCTTTATTTGTGTTCATAGTGATGGTAACTTTATTTCCTCGTATTTATCTTCTTCCTCACTTAAATATTTATTACTATTATTATTATATGATTTCAAAAAATAGAATTAACCTTAGCGTATGAGATATTTGTGATTACTGATGCATGTATAGTGTACCAAATTTCTCAAGAAGAAAACCTCAAGTACTATTGAACATCAATTAAAATATACTTATTCTCTTAAATTATATTCACTGCTATGCTTATGTTAAATAAAATCAATAATTTAACGCATTAAATTTACTTTTCCTTGTAGAAATATACATTATAATTCTTGGATTGCATAATCCCTATACATTTGCATAAGAGTACCTTCTTCCAAATGACTACAAACCAAGGTTTGAATTCAACATAAATATATATTATTATTGCTTTGTATGTATATGTGTTTATTAATAGTATATTTTATTATTTTTTTAACAGAAGAACACATTCTAATCCATGATAGTAGAAAACCAAATATAATCAGTTGAGTGTTGATCAGAAGAGAACATACATTCAGAAAGTCATTAATAATAATAGAAAGAGGAAAAAGAATGATTTTGCTGGCATTAGTACCAATAGCAAGCGACAACGTAAGATTGATTTGTTTTGTGGAGCGCAACAGCGGGAATATGAGCATGGAGGTTTGCATAAATTAATTTTATAATTTATTAAAATAATTACATGATTTTATATATCTAAAATTATTTACTACTAAAAACTAATATTTTCTTTCTAGGGAAAATTAACCATGAACCAGTATGTTCTGTTACATAAACTACGCACTCCAAAGTCTTGTTCATTTTGTGGAGCAAAAAAGTTTGAACACGAGACACCGACATCCTGTTACCATAACTGTGAAATCCACCTAGCAGATGTGAATGTTAATGATGAGTTATATGCACTTTACACAGTACAAACCCAAGAGGCAATTGAGTTTCGAAGACAAACCAGAAAGTATAATAGCATTTTCTCATTTACATCATTAGGGGTAAGATTTGATAGAGAGCTTGCATCAAACAAAAAAGGTATTTTCACGTTTAGAGCACAAGGACAAATATACCATAATCTCCCCTCTCTAATTCCGGAAGAAAACAAGCCTTTCCTACTTTCAACTTTACTTCTACGATATGAAGAATGAGTTGCAAAATCGAATGAGAATATTAGATAATGCAAACATGAGTATGACTACAACTAAAATATTGATGGACATATTAGAAGGAAACCCATATGCAAAATTCCTACGGAAACTGAATGATTATCCATCTCTTGAAGACTTCAAGATCATAATAAATAGAGATGATGCAGTAGATCAACGTGTTTACAACTCACCATCAGTGGATCATGTTGCAGCTGTCTGGGTAGAGGGAAATAATGAAAATATTCCGTATGAGAGAGAAATAGTTGTCCATTCACACTCCAGAAAGAATCATCAAGTTAAGCACTATTTTGGTTGTTATGATCCTTTACAGTATCCTTTACTCTTTCCAAACGGAGATGTTGGATGACACTAAAATATTAAAAGAAGGGAGAAAAATGATATTCGCCATTCAAAACAACTAACTACAACATCTCAAGTGCTCAACAAACTTTTACATCTACAGAAGACATATTTAAACGAGAATTGGAAGGTAAATCATAATTAAAATTGTTTAATAATATTAAAACATTAAAAATTAACTTAACATGCAAACTTGTAGGTGTTAAAGCACTAAAGACGGGAAGCGTCTCATGTCGAGAATATTATTGTTACAAGTTCCAGATAAGAGACACTCGACAATCTACTGTATTAACATCAGTAGGTCGGTTGTTCCATCAATATGTTGTTGATATGTACATAAAGCTTGAAACAACAAGACTTGATTATTTTAGAAAGAAGCAATCAGAAATCAGAGCAGAGTTATTCCAAGGCATAGTTGATAGTGTAGCTGCCGGGGAAGCAAAAGCATGTCAAGTCGGAAAAAGAATAGTGCTACCATCATCATTTACTGGTGGTCCTAGAGATATACGTCGTAGATATCTTGATACAATGTTATTAGTACAATGATTTGGAAAACCAGATATTTTCATCACAATGACATGCTCCTGAATGGGAAGAAATCACGGAGGAACTACATCAAGAGCAAACACATAACGATAGACCGGATCTAAGCTCAAGGATATTTCGAGCAAAATTGCATCAAGATATGAGCACACCAAACAAAAATTGTTAAAAGTTTTTCCAGAAAATCATAGTGCTTTTGCTCATCTGGTAAGTGAATTTAAGTATAAAATATTTTTTGTTAACCTGATTAGTGATTCCTTGCTAAAAAGTCTCATATTTGCACCAGAGGATGATTTATTTAAATTTTATGCACCAGTAATCTTTACACCTTATTAAGCCATGCTTATATTGAATCAATGGTACATTCATAAATTTAATGTGAAAGGATGAATTGTTTTTTATCTTTTCTGAAGCAATTTAGTATGCTTTCACTTTTTTTAGCTATTGCTTTCTAAATGAGGTCTTAAGTTTGTGGTTCATAATAAAATTTACATGTGTAAACCAGATATCTAACAACCTTCTTAATATCAATTCAACCAAAGTGAAATTAACACGTGTAAACAAGATTATCTGATAACCTTCTTTATCTCAATTCAACTGAAGTACTCTTGAATGAATATTTCTTCCTTACTTATATGTTCCAAAACTTAAGACTGCAGGTGCCATTAGAGGTGCTACATCTTCACTTATTCGTAAGATGGGGGAAATAGCGTATTATTTTCATCCATGGGTTAAACATAGAAGCTTCTAAATCTAAGGTACTTCATTCATGACAAATATACAACCTAGCTCAATACCTGAATAAGTTGCTCAGAGACAAACTTTAACCTGAATAAGTTTGAGTTGAATATCTTGCCGAGACAATGGTATATTTTCTCTTCCTTGTGAACTTTTATTAGAGCTCTTGTGAACTTTTATTAGAGCTCAATACCTGTTCTTATATATTACTCAATAAGATTTGCTCAACTTACTTCACACTACTGCTTATCAGAAGTATGTACATTTGCCTCACAATATTTTACATGTTCCTGCTATGCAACTTCATGTAATTTCATGAACTAACTTGCACCATTTTCGAATTCATGAAGATTCTTTTTCTCTTATTTTTTAAGGGTATCTTAGTTGGCTGATTGTGAGAAAATATGCTGCCAGAAGTTGCATTGGATAATTTTTTTCCTGTTTTTTGCCTTGCTGGAAATGTTCAATAC
This sequence comes from Asparagus kiusianus, assembly GCA_022839385.1. Classification (NCBI taxonomy): domain Eukaryota; kingdom Viridiplantae; phylum Streptophyta; class Magnoliopsida; order Asparagales; family Asparagaceae; genus Asparagus; species Asparagus kiusianus. Next base: position 446,127 of record BQKN01000671.1, on the reverse strand, counting down.
CATCCATAGAAAAGTTCCAATTTAGTTCATATATAGTAATTTCAAATATGAGATTGACATTCTATTGCAATAGCTAGAAGGAATTCTATTTCTGCAAGTAACTTTGTAAGATATTATCAAATGATATATTAATGCAAACTTACACTAAAAGTGCAATGAGATGCGAAGATATTTTGTCAGTTGTTTTAATTGGGTATTCTATGTTTTATGTAGCCATAATTTACTCTCATGTCAGTAACATTTTAGTTCTTAATGTTGACAAATGTGCAGTAAAAAGACTGATTACTTAAAAAGGGTCTAGATCCTGTATCATAACTTAGTTTTTAAACTATCTTGGTGTTAAATATCCATGACAATCTATCAACCATTTCATGTTAACAATTATGTAATAAATATTGCAATGAGTAATAAACTTGATGTATTCACGATCCTTATAGATCACATTTGGGCTGTGCAGACCACATGACTCATCTAGAAAAATTCTACATTTCACGTAGTTTCATCCTTAATACACATAGAATGAATTCTATGGATCATGTTGTTGCATCCTTAATCTATTTAATCATGCAGCTGCATCCTTTATCCAAAACTTTGTCTAACATAATTGCATTTAGAAGTTTGTTTGTATTTATTCCAGGATGGATCAGTTTCCAATCTTTTTAAAAGATGACCAGTTCGTGATCTTATAGAATATGATTGCATACAATAAATGAACATGCTGATTTCAATTTTGAAATTAACTTATGCTTATGCTTCTTAACATCTCAATCGTGTCTTGTCTTCATTCTATCTTTGGTATTGTTTCAATACAGTGGGAAATAAAAGTGGGTTTAAATCTTCACACTGTATGTAAAAAATTAATATATATTTCACATCCTAGCTCTAGAGGGAGAAATACAGGTAATATTAATAATTGTCATTTCTCATGTGGTAAACCATACTCTTCTGTTTATGCATGATTACGTCCTTTCTCTTTAGTTTGTTATCCTTCATCTTTCAATAATCCAACAGCGTTTGGTATTTTTTGTTTGCCATTTGTCTTTTTAATTTTCTTATTCATTATTCATTTTGCTTCCTATATTTCTTGCTTTATCTCTGTGAAAATAGCATCTTGTCATTTGTAAGTTATAAATTTAGTCCTTTCCTCAGTTTTATTTCACCATCTTCTTATGCGATCATGTTTAATGAAATTTACTTTTAGTGCTTTGTAATTTCTGGAATATCATAGCTTTTACTCAAATGTCATCCTAGGAATTAGGATCAAGAGTATGCTACAGTTGACGATTATGTCCACTCACCAAATATTAACAAACTATTATACTTGCTGTTGGTGGTGGTGTTTTTGTTCTTGTTTTATTTTTCCTGCAGAGCTTTTAATTACGTTTGTACCTTTCTGTCACAGGTACTTGTGCCAATTGCTAACGGATAAGAAGAGATGGAGGCTGTAATGATTATCAAAATTCTACGGAGAGCCAAAGCTAATGTTGTTGTGGTGTTAGTTGAATATGGATTAAAAATTGTAGCATCTAGAAAAGTGAAAATAATAGCAAATAAGCTTTTGGATGAGGCTGTTAAATTACAATATGACATAATTGTTTTGCCAGCAAGTTAATATAGCCATTGAACATCGAATTCTTCACCATGTGTACATATGTAAGTAAGTTTATATTTGCTTCATATTACTTTGTGTGTGATTGATTCAATCAGTTGTTGGTCGTTAAATAATATTCTTTATATTTTAATTTTCTTATTCTGATTCTCTTTTTTAAGGGGAAGAAGGCAACAACATACACTGCTATGTGCAACAAGCTTTCTGATCAAAGTGAATGTGAGAATAGGATGTTGGTTGATGGAAACCTGATCACAAGCAGAGGGCCAGGGACTTCCATGAAATTTGCGCTGACCATAGTAGATAAGTTCTTTGACGATGCCCTTAATCTTGCAAGAAGCATGGTTTTTGTATAATAAGCTAATAATAGCCCTGTGGTAGAGAGCTGAGCAAAAGAATGTAATCAGCACTTTCTGAATAAACTAAGTTGCATTCAAACGTAGAGGTGTAGAAGCAAAAACAAACATTCATGTTATATCTATTGAGTCCTATACTTCAGAATGACATGGATGTGAATTTTGGGTTGTTAAATGTAAGTTGGGGGGAGTATTTGCTTGAGTTGCTTATAAAATCTTTATTTTAAGGTTTGACAGTAAAATTCATATTCATATTCTTTTTAAATTTTTTTGGGAAATTTTATTTACATTTTAAGGTGTTGTCTGCTGGTATCTATTTGTAGTTTACTAAAAAATATGTTAGCTTACGACTTGAGTGAACGTTATAGTTTTGTTCCTGAAGCTGTTAATGTTATTGATAAGAGTATTAAATGCATTTATCTAATGTTTGAATGTGTTGATTTTGTTTTATTTTTGTGTTTGCATATGTTTTGAGTATCCAAGAGTATTTCGAGATTTGCCAAGTGTGTTCACCTATTTGTGTTTGGATATGTTGACATTATTTGATTATATAATGATTATTCTCCCATAATACTGAATATTCATCTATTGTTTATATTTAAAATCCAATGTCCTTAAAAAGTTACTCATCAACCTTAATAATAATATTTGATCAGACACAGTTTAATGAGTGTTTTGAAATTTATATGGGATTGTGAAATTTTTATGCGTGAATATATGTACTCACATTACATATTGCAAAGACTTAGTCAAGCTTTGAATACCATGAGCTTGGACTTACATCCACATCATCAAACATTACTATTATGTATATTCTTGTGAAAGTATTTGATTGATCAATCACGTTATAGATGCAACCAGTGTATTGTCGTCCAATCAATCAATAAATGTAATTTAATTGTTCAAATGTTGAATGTTTAGATTATGTCTATATGTTTGATCCATTACTTACATTACATAATTTTATAACAAAACATTATAAATAAAATTATAAATTTAAAACAAAAAATAAAAATTTTACCACGTGCATTGCACGTGCAATCCAACTAGTATGAATAAATATGCCACTAATAATTGCTTTTATCTTTAAATGCAGGTTAATAAAGAATAAATCCTAAAAATCTCATCTCTCAATAAAGACCCCTTGAGTAAAGGAAAAAAATGAAGCAAAAGAGAAATCAAGAAGCCCATTGGAAAATCAAATTGTTAATTTATCCAAAAGCCCATTGATTTAATGAAGAAAACAAGTATGAAGCCCAAAGCCCAAAAGCCCAAAGCCCAAAGACAATACAAGAGGGAATCTGTGGATGGCAAAAGAAAGAGGCTGGATATCGAAACCAGCATCGATGCTGGCATCGATACCTACGAGATTGTAGCACGTTCTAGGGCTGAAATTTGCTTGTTTTGGATAAGTATTGATCCAATAGCTCATATTTATTGATGTTTACTATAAATAGGCGTAGAGAGTGAGGGGTTAGAGGTGTGAAAATTTTTGTAACTCCATTTGAAGAGGAGGGACACTCTTAGTTGAGAAGGCCTTTCAAATTTGTAATTTTTGTTACAATTAATAAAATAATTTTTTCACCACTTTAAATATTTCTTCTCTTTGTTGGATGATACAGATGGAGATGAAGAATTATTTGGAGGTTTGCATTTCTTTTATTTTCCTTTTTTATTTCTTTTTTATTGCTTATTAGTTTAGATTTATTTCTATGCTTGTAGTTATATTTTATTTTCTTGTTAAATATTCAAGAGGCTAGAACCTTTTTGCATTAGATTTATTTTATGCTTATAAGTTAGATTTATTTTCTTGTATTTAATTCTTATAATTTATTTTGTAGTTTAGATTTTGTAATTTATTTTGTAGTTAGATTTTAATTTTTGCACTATTCACCTTGAGGCTAGAACCCTCTTGGGTTTAGTTTTTTTTATTTATTTTTATTTTCTTTGATTCGCCTTTAGACTAGAACCCTCTAGAGAATCAACATTTTTAAAGAAGTGGGTTCAATTTTAGATTACCCATATCTTTAATTGAATCTGTCATCTTTACTTTCTTGAATTTTATTTTCATTCTTGATTTTTCTTTTTGATTCTTGATTTTATTCATCTCTCCTTGCGAAAATCATTCATTCATTGTCACATCCACTCTCACTTACATTTTGTGCCTATTTACACACTATCACCTTCATTATCTCTCCACAATCACATTCACTCATCACTCCTATTTGTCACGGACACAAGATAAGAACCAATTTTAATTTTCTCCTACAAAACACCTTCCTCGTAGGATCGATAACTTTTTATACTATAACTTGACACGGTTGTGTATTTGCAACATTTTTGGTACATGTTTATACCGCATCAAGGGGCTTTTTCGTTTTGGTCTTGCTCCGTCGTTTTGCATATTTCGTTGTTTAGTTGACTCGTACACTTTGTTGACTTGCTTCGTACACTTGTAGCTCTTTTACGACACTGGATAATCTCGTTTGACTCAGGTGATGGCGTTCATCGCCTTCTCTTCATTTTGAGCTGTGTGCGGAAACATGTGGACGATTTTTGATGCCTACATAAGTTTACTAAGCAAATAAGCCTGAGAAGTATTTCTATACTTAATAACCTAAGCCTAGCTTGAGATCTATTAGCCAAAGCTCGTTACATAGTCACTAAAAAAGCCCGATAAAGTAGAAAAAATCACCAAGGAGCGTGTGTGTATGTGTGTGTGTGTGTATTCTTGGAAAATAAATTGATCATGAGGCTTGGTTTTATATAACTACAATGAAAAGATTTTCTAACAAATTTACTTTAGAGTTATGTATAAAAATGTTTTATTGATTAAAAACTAGTTTTAATTTGATTGTTTAAAAATATCAAGTGAATTAATTCTATATTGATTCTTTAAATTGACAAGTTGACTGAATTATATGGGTATACTCACTACAAATCCTCACGAGACTACAACTTATCCTTTAGGATACCATAGGGGTTTAAAGACTTGTTATATCCCCTAAATACAACCACGATTCCTGTAAAAGTGAGTCATGATTTTTCTTTTTTTTTTCTTTTATATTTTCTTTCTTTACAAGAGAACTAACAAAATTTGGGTGTGGGATATTTGATTGCTATATTTTATTGCACCGTGGTACCAACATTATCTACTTTATTGAATAAATATACTTAATATCGGGTTTTTATGAATTTATAGGAAATAAAAAATTAATCAAATAAAAGCTCAAAGAAGTGCAGTATATCTCTATTTGATTCTTAAAAGAAGCCTAGAGAAATCCGATAAAGCACAAGAGGAGTCGAGTCAAGAAGTCCTCAAAAAAATAAGTCTATTAAAAGCTAATTGATGAACTAATCATTTAGCTAATCGATTAACTTGTAATAGAAGTTGTCAACGGTGGTTTTGAGTTCTTAAAGCACAAGTTTGATCTAATGGCTATTGTTGGTTGTTGTAGGATATAAATAGGGGTAGAGAATGAAGGTAAGGGATATGTAAAAAAATTTATAAAAACTTCATCTGGAGAGGAGAGCTACTTTTAATTTAGAATGTCTTTCAAAATTGTAAACTTTAATTTGTAATAAATAAAAGTATTTGCCACATTTTTTAAATTTTGTTCTTCTCTTTTGGTGATAAAGATTAGCTTCACAAGAGGCTAACCTCTTGCAATGTAAGTTTTCATTTCCCTCTTTTATTTTCTTGTTTAAAATTGCATATTTAGGATTTTATTTCTTGTTTTTTTTTCATGTTTTGTAGTGTAGATTTTTTTATGCTTAATTTGTAGATTAGATTTTTATTTCTTACTTTTCTTTCATGCTTTGTAGTATATTTTTATTTTCTTTCTTTGTAGTTTAGATTTATTTATTGCCTTATTGTTTATATTTATTCTCTTTCATCTTTGTACTTCAGATTTTAATTTCTTGCTTCTAATTTACAGTATAAGTAGCTTAATATCTTTAGAATTTTTAGGATTAGATGAAACTAGTTTAATTTCCTTTTGATTTTTAAGTTGTTATATTTTATGCCTAAAACGATTATGCTTAAGATAATCAACTAGAAAACTAATTGGTGAAAAAAAGAGTTCTATTAACCCACATGCCATCCTGACATCTGCTAACTTGGTTTAATAATTGATGTCTGTTACTTACATACTTATACAAGAGTAAGGTCCTTTACGCTAGGATCAATTAGTTAAAATTAGTAATGAATTACAACCGTCTAAATATATTGGATGGTTATTATTGAAAAAGCAGTTTGTACACTGCAGTATCCTTTATGAAGTGCCCTTATTTCACTTTCGACCAAGACAAATCACAACCATGTACTAGAAAGGCATATGATCATCACATATTTTATTCCCTAAAAGGAAAAGAACTTGTTATCCTGCTTTCAATCCTATATTACGATACATTTAACAGGAACATAAAAGCCATTCAAAGTATTGATTACTCCACACATGTGTTGGTTTTAGCTTTAGAAACTCATGATTCTTCAAGATTTTAGCCTTTTGACTTTCCCTTTCTCTTTGCCCTTTATCTTCTATTTGAGTACGGAAAACTTACTTTTCCTTACTCTTTAGCAGTTCTCTTAAAATCAATCGTTATCTTATATTTCTTTCCTCATGTTCAAGTTAACATATACCTCCGATACTTAGAAATTTGAAGGGCCCAAGAGTGAGAGAGAAGATGGGAAGCATCAAGGTGTTTGGATTGCCAACATCAACTGATGTAGCTAGAGTTCTAACTTGCCTCTTTGAGAAGGAACTTGAGTTCCAGCTCATTCGAATCGACACCTACAAAGGAAAGCGTAAAGTTCCTGAGTTTTTAAGGCTACAGGCAAGTCCTTGCCATTGCCATCTTCTGTAATTCGGAATGCAAGTAGATATAAGTATCTGTGACTACATCCACAAGTATATCTGATCGAATATGGACATGGATATCAATGTTTTCTCTACCAAGAAGTATTGATATCTAGATGCGTGTCAATTAGACTATTGACATTATTTTAGCTTTAGATTAGTAAGGCGCAGCCAAATTCGCTTATCTAAATGTCCAATTCTCCTAAATTTTCAGATGTGTCAAACACATTGAATGGACTCTGATTTGAATTTTTCAGACTACTCTCGTGTCATGTTCTTTAATACTTTTGAGTCTAAACTGTTCCTGTTATATATGATATTTATTTGTATATGCTTTCCTCTCATCTGATCGATGCTTATTACCGTTTTCGTCAGAGATTGATAAAGATTTCTCATTTCTCATTGAACCACATCCATATTCATAATTAATGAACATATACATATGTGATAAAATGTTGTAATCCTGAAGCAGCCCTGCATTTTATCTTGCAGGATATCTCTGGTCAAGTGACGTTCAAAGACGAGAAGAAAATGCTCCTCGGTAAGAAACCTACACTAAAAACTTGCTAATTCAATTACTTAATCTTCTTCCAATATACACAAACTATTAACTAAGTAGCTAAAAACTAACATTAAACTATAAAAATTTCTTCTGTAGATTCCAGGGAAATATGCAGATACATAGCAGACTACCCTACTTCAGAACCTTCAACGAAAAAATTACTAGGCACCGGAATCCTTGAGAGAGCTTCTGTCGAACAATGGCTACAAGCCGAAAGCGAAAATTTCGAACCTCCAAGCTCTGCCTTAGTCTTCCATCTCGCCTTCGCAGTCCCCATGGGTATAAACCCTGATCAAGCTATAATAAAAACAAATGAGGACCAACTTGCAAAAGTTCTTGATATCTATGACCAAAGATTGGCTTTGAGCGAGTATTTGGGTGGTGATGAGTTCACGCTCGCTGATCTCTCACACCTCCCATACTCAAATTATTTGATGAGCCGATCAGATAGGGGACGGAGGTTGTTTGAGTCAAGGAAGAATGTTGAGAGGTGGTGGAAGAAGATTTCGTCGAGATCTTCATGGTTGAAGGTTTTGGAGCTGCAGAATGAACACCCAGGGCCTTTTTGAAAAGTTTTGGGATTAGTAGGATGTGTGCTGGTTTTCTTTCTGTGGTGTGTTTTGTGTAGTGAGGCAGTGTGGTGTTTTGTTTTCCGGAGTGAGGAGAGTTTCTCTTTTGTTTATCCTTTGTATGCACTTTCATGACTTTTAGAATTCAAGTGTTTAATCCCAAACACTTCTAAATTCCCTCCTAAACGTAGATACTCGAAATCAAATTATTTTTAAACTAAATAGATCCATGCGTGAGAGAAAACTGAGAAATGTTCATATTAATGAACCAGACCAATCTAGTTATGCATGGCAGGTTTAGCAGAGGATAACTGATACACAAAATGCATAGGAACACAAGAAACTAAATTAGTCTAATACTTATTCTAAACACCCCACCTTAAGATGGAGCTGCGTGGCCATCGCTCTATAATTAGTGTTAGCGGAAGATTGTGGAACTAGATTCTTGTTTTTACTCCTCCAGGTCACTAGATTTCCTACCTACAATCACCATAAAAGGATCGATCTTCCATCAATATTGGATCGGACACATTTGGTATCAGGAAACTATGTGGCACTCACATTTCTCAACTAGGTCCAGTGGTGATTTCAACTCTAGTTAGTAAGAAAATTTACGAACATCTAACAGTTCAGATCTATCGATTTTGCATCCAGGTGTCATCTTAGCATGTATATGAAATCTCTGACTGTTACATCCTACCCACCTAAAAGGAATATCTTGTCCCTGATTTTAATCAAGCACGAAAGAAGAAAAGAAAGTTATACCTCCAGAAAAATAGATACACATACTGTCGATTTTTGCCACTCGACTCTACGTTGCAAGTATTCACTTACGCTGGATCATGATAACTCGGACTTGCAGCCAGTATGCTAGAGACACATATGCACTCGCCGCTCAGCTCAGCTGTTTGTTTCTTTCCATTCAATGTAGGTTAATTTTGTATTCACATGCTCTCAGTTGCATACCTCAGCTGTTACGGGATTTAGTTGCTCTATCTTCTGCTGAGACATCTTATTGTATTTTTGAGGCCTACGAGCCTAACTCATAATTTTCATGTTTGGACTTAATTTTCCAGAAATATCTGATCAGTTACCATTGCTTATTTGATGGTGCTGTGTATATGTTGTTGATATTGTCCACATTACTAGAGGCTTGGGTGTTTGCATGGATATATTTCCAACCTCATGTATACAATGCTGATGGGACAGCGACCTGTATTTATTATACTTTGGGAGCAGGGCATGACAGAATGGTTTAATTGTTGTGCACAGCGGAACTCTAATCATACAAACAAGAACGAGGTAGATCACAACTACACACGAGCACAAATCACAATCACAGCAAGACAACGAATTTTACGTGGTTCGGCAAGTTGCCTACTTCCACGGGCAAAGAGGGAGGAGTTCTTACTATTAAAGATGAAGAGAAACAAAATAGGGTTACAAAATCACTCAAAACCCTAAAACAAAGCTCTCTAAACTCTCACCAATCTCCCACAATTGGATGCAACAATCCTCTCTCAAAGACAGCTCAAAATGTTCTTGCTTAACCCTAATTAATTAGGATGAGGAATATATATCAACTCAAAACGAAACGGGGTAGAAAATAGATTCTGGCTCAAACCCGCTACACAGTTGACCGCTGAGCCCATCTTGCGGTCGATCGCCAAAAGTCCAGAGACCAAATCACCTACAGGGTTTAGGCGCGGTCGACTGCAGAACCCATCACGGTCGACCGTTAAAAGTCCAGAGACTTTTTCCTGTTGCGTGCACGTTTACGGTCGACCGTCGCGTCACCCGCGATTGACCGCAAGTCACCCAAATCTTGTTCTTCATCTTTTCCTGCGGTCTTCGTCGCTATGTTCGCCATTTTTACAATTTCCCACCTCGGTGAAGTTTCTTTCAAATTTGAGCTGATACCAAGTCATCCAAATATCCCACTTGTTACGTCCAGGACAAAATGGAAACAACCCATGACAACGGGCTCAATCCACAACAAGTCGGGAACCGAAAAGAGAGCTCAAACAATCTCCCCCATCGAAATCAACAAATCTAACCAGCTGCATCGATAAGACTGCCTATGTATCCTCTTACCCAAGGAATCAAATCGAACGTAGTTCACCCAAATGGCCTCCAAAGGCCCTCAACATTGACGAATGTTCAAAAGCTTTAAATAATGACCAAATTTCACACCTGAAACAACTTTGGTCAACATATCCACAGGGTTGTCCTTCATGTGGATCTTCTCTAATATGACGTCTCCATCATCCAAAACGTCACGAACAAAATAGAATCTGACGTCAATATGCTTCGTACGTGTATGATAAACCTGATTCTTCGCCAAATAGATAGTCGACATGCTATCACAATATATTCGAAGGGTCTCCTAAGCAATCCCTAAGTCCTCCAACAATCCATGTAACCACAAAGCCTCCTTAACCGCTTCAATCAATGTCATATACTCCGCCTCTGTAGTAGAGAGAGTCACTGTAAACTGAAGTGTACATCTCCAATATACCGGTGCTCCTGCCAATGTAAACACATAATCTGAAGTAGACCAGCGCTTGTCAAGATCCCCCGTATAATCTGAATCCACATAACCAATACAATCCTGCTCATTCTTCTTATCCTTCTAAAAAATCAAACCAACATCCATGGTGCCTTTAACATACCGTAGAATCCATTTCACGGCCTCCTAATGACCCTTCCCAGGTGTATGTAGGAAAATTGCAGTAAAGAGGATAAAAGAAAATTGACTTG
>BQKN01000671.1:415884-430412 GCA_022839385.1 Asparagus kiusianus | reverse complement strand
TGTCGTGAAGGTCGTCAGATTGTAACCTTCAGCGATCTATGTGAAAGACTTCAAATTGTAGCCTTCTGGAAGTCGTCAGATTGTAACTTCCATCACCGGTGTTTGATGGGGGATAAGCTATCTATTGTGATTTTTAGACAGCCTACACCATGGTCATGCACGTACCTCGATACCATGCTCACGACCTGTGACAAATCTGGTCTCATACACACCATCGCATACATCAAGCTACCCACCACACATGCATATGAAACCTTCGACATGTAATCTCTATCTTTAACTAGGTGACATCAAAGCTGAAAGCTTGAAGTAGGGAGCCAATGGAGTGCTAACTGATTTTGTATTACCCTCAAAGCTGAATTTTTTCAACATATTCTGCAAGTAGCTCTTCTGTGTAAGCTTCAATCTCCCCTTCATCCTATCCCTCTCGATCTTCATACCCAATATCTTCTTAGATTCTCTAAGATCCTTCATTTTCAAACTCGGATGACAGCTCCTCTTTCAACTTTCGAATAGCCGAAGTTCCTGAAAGAAATAAGCATATCATCAATATATAATAGTAAATATATGCACTCACCATCCTGTAGCTTGTGCATGTAAACACATAGGTCATATGGACACCTTGTTTTTAGACCCTAGAGGGGGATGATTAGGGTCTTATGCTAATCTAATCCGATTAAATACCAATTAAAAATAATTAACAAGTATATTCTTGCAAGATGATATATAATTACTTATGAGCAAGAATATGTAATATACACAAAGTAATATATCCTAACAAAGAGATGTAGGCAATGTATGTTCAAGGATATAAAACTAACACAAGATGATATATCCTAACAAAGAGATATACAATAAGATATGTGCAAGGATATGCAAACTAAAACAAGGGTAAACAATAACTACAAGTGTGATAGGGCAAGATGATCAACAAGCAATCCACAAAGGCGATGTAAGATATGAACATGAAAAACAAGTGCGCCAATGCAATCACAAACAAAGCAATATGTTTACGAGGTTCGGTCCCCACGACCTACGTCCCCGCTCCTCACCTCGAGGAGATCTCCACTATCACAACCGGGTTTTCTACGTTCACCCGAACAACGTTTACACCTCACAATACAATCACTATGTAATCACACCTCACACACTAAGTGTTGGTCCTAGCCCGTGTCCTCCTCCTCAAGTGCTCGGTTACAACCTCTCCCTAGGCACGTCAACCGACGCCACTCCTCTTGGATTCGACCCCGTCTCTCACCACACACTTCTCTCGGTGTACAAGTGTATTACAAGTGAATCTCTCAATAAGCACAATATAAATCAATTGATTGTTCTCTAAACAATGTGAGAACTCAATTAAGCACAACTCTTAGTCACAAACCCACAACCCCAAATTATACTATGAATGTAAATACAATAAGCTCAATAGGTTGTGTGTGAACAAAGAGATAAAACAATATAAACTCAATATTAAATCTAGCTTATGAAATTAAGAATAAAACTTATAAAATGCTAGAATTGAGTTTAAGGAAACTTCTCTATAGATGACAAGAGATGGAGGGAGAATAGTTGGAAGCTCAAACTTCAATAGATGATCTCCCCAAGCTCTTGTGGAATTGAATTCTCAAACTCAAACACCCAATTGCTTAAAAGCTTCTAAACAAACATTAAACAAACTTAAACCCTTGTTTAGAATCCTTTAAACTTGTTTAAAACATTTCTTAAGAGCTCTTAGAGGTATGAGGGCATGGGGTATATATAGGCTCATGAAACAACCCCAAAAACCCATAAAAACACCCCAAAACACTAAAATAAACAAAAAAACAGAACTAGCCGTTACTGTAGCAACGGTCGGATGCTACAGTAACTTCGGTCGACCGGTACGGTCGACCGGGAGCTATCTGCAAAGGTGAGTAACGTCCTGAGACATTTTCGGTCGACCGGTCCGGTCGACCGGAGTTACTGTAGCAATGCGCAGATGTTTTGTAAAATCAATTTAAAATAGTAAATGAACTCCAAAAATTATGAAATTTTGTGGGAATGTTCTAGACATGTAGAATGACATGTTAGAGAAAGAATTTCTGAAAAAACATTTCCCAGTTGAGAGAAATAAATATTTGAACACAGATTTACAGTTTCTGAAAAACGGCTGACATATACGATTTTGTAAAATCAATTAGATACAGTAAATCAACTCCAAAAATAGTAAAATTTTAAGGGAAGTTTATAAACATGTAGATAAACATGTCAGAGAAAGAATTTTTTAAATATCACTTTCCATTTGTGAAAACTCATTAGTTTTGTAAAACATGCACGAACATGTGCACGAACGAAAACGTGAATTTGTAAATTCCTTTAAACATAACAAATCAATTCCAAACTTGATGAAACTTTGAGAAATGTTTGCAAATGATATTTTGAGCATGTTACAAAAAGAATTTTCTAATTTGCATTTCCCAATTGTGAAATATCATTATTTTGCAAAAGTGTTCAAAACATGAAAAAGTGATATACATGAAGTTTGATGTTTTGACATAAACAATGTTTTGAAACTTTGCACAATGATTATATAGACTTGATAAAATATGTATATGATGATTGTTAAGTCTATAAACTGAGAATATAATATTTGAGCTTAGAAATCAAATACGTGTATGTATATATAAACATCAAAATCTAAAACACTTGTATGTATATATATATAACTATATATGCATAGAAACTAAATACGTGTGTGTATATGATATTGAGCTTAGAGTATCTAACACACATAATATAAAACCTAAACTACATTACCCAAGCAATCTTGATCTTCAATAAGCTCTTCTTGGTAAACATTGCGGATGAAGCTAAACTTGGATCTTGAACTTGAATTGTACGATGCTTCACTCCACAATTCCGCCAACCTCCATTTGATATCGTCGTTAAAGCGCTATTCCATCCATCCTCCAACAACGTTGTTTGCCTAGAATAAATACGAAAACACAAACACTAGACAAACAACATTAGAAGTAAATTGTTTGTTAAACATCATCAAAACAAGAAGGCCAACACTTGTGTACCCCTAGCCAATCATGAAGCTGTCGAATCTCTTATACCACTGTCGTAGTGATTACTTCAAACCGTAAAGAGACTTCTTCATCTTGCACACCAAATCTTCCTTTCTTTGCAGTTTTGAATCCCAAATGTTGTATCATGTAGATCTCCTCATCTAAATCTCCGTGTAGAAATGCTGTCTTAACATCCATTTGGACCAAATCCAAATCTAGTCGTGCCACTAATGCCAATAAAATCCGAATCGATGAATGCTTCATAACGGGTGAAAATACCTTGTTATAATTAACTCCCTCAAGCTGTGCATATCCCTTAGCAACCAATCTGACTTTGTACCTAATGTTCCTAACAGAAGATTCTTTTTTCTTCACATATACCCACTTGCAACCAATAGCTTTCTTACCCTTAGTTAGCTTTGCAAGTTCCTAAGTGTCGTCCTTCTGAAGAGACCGCATCTCCTTCTCCATAGCTTCCCTCTACCTGATCAAATCAGAGCTAGACTCTACCTCCCTGAAAGTAGAAAGAACCATATCATCAACGACCTTCACTGATAATGCATATACGACCATGACATCATTATATCTAGCTGGCCGACGAATCACCCTTCTAGGTCTATTTACTGCAATGGACTCCTGAACATGACTCTGCTCATGAGTCTCACCATCCACTATATCCTCTATATGTCTGGCTGTCATCCCATCTCTTTCCAGTGTCACTTCTATAGGAGCCTCAATGGATACAATGCTATCTGAAGTAGGTGGAGTCACATCATCCTCCACTTACTGTGGTATCTCTCGAATCTGGTCTTCCTCCACCTGCTGAGGAGCTTGGGGCCTCATCATGTACGCTTTATCAAATGTGACATCTTTGCTAATGACTATCTTCTTGTCTTGTGGATCCCATAACTTGAAACCTTTGACACCTTCTCTAAATCCCACAAAAACTGTTTTCCTCGCCATCGGATTAAATCTACTATCATTGATATGATAATAAGCAGGACACCCAAATATCCGAAACGACTCATAGTCACTAGCCACCGAACCAGACCAATGCTCTATAGGAGTCTTTCTATGTATTGCAGTGCACGACAACCTGTTCACAAGATGACTCGCATAAACCAACGTCTCGGCCCAAAAGGATCTAGGCAATCCACTCCGTGTCATCATACATCACATCTTCTCTAATAAGGTACGGTTCAATCTCTCAGCTATCCCGTTCTGTTGCGGTGTCTCTCGAACTGTGAAGTGTCGCCTAATACCGTGATCCTGATAATACTGTAAAAATGGATCACTCTTGTACTCTCCACAATTATCTGAACGAATAGTCATTACCTTTCTACTTGTCTGTAGCTCCACTTTCTTCTTCCACTCCATAAAAATATCCAAGACCTCATAGTTATGCTTCATAGGGTATACTCAATTCCTCCTGGAATAGTTATCAATGAAAATAATAAAATATTTGGCCCCACCAAGTGATGTGCTCTTGGAAGAGCCCCAAACATCTGTGTGAATATAATCCAATATACATTGGATGTTGTGAATAGCGGTGCCGAACTTCACTCTATTCCTCTTCCCAAGTACACAATGCTCACACAGCTCCATCTTGCAAGTCTTAGCACCTTTCAATAACCCATGTTTTGCCAATGACTGTAGGGACTTATCACCTGTGTGTCCAAATCTCATGTGCCTTAAGGTGGTAGTGTTCTCCTCTGTAGTGATAGAAGCTACTAGACCCCCTGTAACTATCTTGCCCTTCAAGTAGTATAGGAAGTTTTCCCTAACTCCTCGCATCACCATCATCGAACCCTTCGTGACCCCCACAATAGTATCCTCTAAGGTCACCCGATAACCTGCTACCTCTAAAGTACCAAGAGAAATGATATTCTTCGTCAACTGTGACACGAACCTCACTTCTTTCAACTCCCTAACCATATCGTCATGCATTCTGATCTGGACTAAACCAATATCACCAATAGGACATACGTGATCATTACCCATAAGCACAGCATCCCCTCTTTTCAGCTCCTCAAAGCTGGAGAACCAATTCCTCCTCGGGCAAATATGATATGTGGCTCCTGAATCCAACATCCATTCCGTGGAGTCGGCATAGCAAACCGATGGTAGTGCAGAACACGAATAGCCTGAAGAATCTAAATCTGAATGTTCACCAACAGTTTTTGTAACATTCACTTCTAAAGCTTGTACAACTTTTCCCATATTCTTCATAGCTTTGTCTTTTAACTTTGGGCAGTCAATCATCCAATGTCCCTCTTCTTTATAAAAACGACATTGTTTTCTACCAACACTCTTATAGCCACCTCTATTCTTCGATTTTGAGCGATTGACTTGGCGACGGTTTGGACTACGGCCTCGAACTGCTAATGCATCTCCTCATGCCTTCTCTAAGGGTTCACCATCACTCTTCCTCAACTCATAATTCACCAACACCAAGGTCACCTCCTTGTAGCTAACAGTAGTTCTTCCATTGATCATAGTGAGAACGAACATACCATAATCATCCTTCAGCAGCAAACACAAAAGTAGCATCGCCTTGTCTTCATCATCAACCATGATGTCCACATTGGTCATATTTAAAAGTACCTTCGTAAAGTTGTTGACATACTCCCTAATAGAAACTCTTCTCTTCATCTTGAACTAGTAAAACCTCTTCTTCAAGTGAAGTTGATTCTCAATGCTCTTCGTAAGATACTTCTCATTGAGCATTTCCCACAATCTTTTTGTCGACGTCTCGTTCATCACATCATAAATAAGATCCGGCGTCAAACATGACCGCATAACTCCACAAGCCCTACTATTCATCTTTTTCCAAACACTATCCTCCATGTCAGCTGGTTTCTCTTGTAACTCAAGAGTCCTCCAAATTCTGTGCATCCAACGCATCCATCACCTAGCACCTCCACAAACCGAAATTGATCTTGTCATCGAACTTCGGAACACCAATCTTCGTATTATAGATGCTTAGACTCTGTATTGCCTTTGTAAGAGACGAACCTGATGTGCTTGCATCTCCAATGTTGTCGATCTAACTCTTCAAATAGGAATTCTTCATTGAATCCTTTGAACAAGCTCCAAGCCAAACTTGTAGCTCTGATACTACTAATTGTGCGCGGCGGAACTCTAATCACATGAACAAAAAAGAGGTAGATCATAACTAAACACAAGGACAAATCACAATCACAGTAAGATAACAAATTTTACGTGGTTTAACAAGTTACCTACGTCCACGGGCAATGAGGAGGTAGATCATAACTAAACACAAGGACAAATCACTCAAAACCCTAAAACAAAGCTCTCTAAATCTCCCACCAATCTCCCACAATTGGATGCAGCAATACTCTCTGAAAGACAGCTCAAAACGTCCTTGCTTAACCCTAATTAATTAGGATATTAATATATATCAACTCAAAACGAAACGGGGCAGAAAACAGATTCTGGCCCAAACCTGCTACGCGGTCGACCGCTGAGCTCATCTCGCGGTCGACCGCCAAAAGTCCAGAGACCAAATCACCTATAGGGTTTAGGTGCAGTTGACCGCAGAACCCATCGCGGTCGACCGCCAAAAGTCCAGAGACTTTTTCCTGTTGCGTGCATGTTTGCAGTCGACCGTCACGTCACCCGCGGTCGACCGCTAGTCACCCAAATCATGTTCTTCGTCTTTTCCTGCGATCTTTGTCGCTGTGTTCGTCAATTCTACATTAATATCTATCTAAAATTTCCATGTAAACAGGTGTAAAAGAGAGCGTTGGAGCAACTAATAAGCATGTAGTTTTCTATGAGTGTAAGAAGACAGAGAATCATTAAACTTCTCTCTTAAATAAAGGGAAAGATTGTTCAAATGAGTTAAAAGAAAAAAGTAGGAAGAACAAATCACCAATACAAGATCAGGGACTATACCTTAGTCTCTCTCTCTCTCTCTCTCTCTCTCTCTCTCTCTCTTTTCTTTCTTTCTTTTACTCTATTTCTGTAATAAAGTGCTGCATCTCCAGTAATCACACTTCTTATCTTCATAATTTGATGCAGAAGCTATAAACAAGAACGACAATGCAATATTCTAATATACGCAAACTAACCTTTCTCTTTTTCTCTTTTTCTTTTCCTTTTTTCTTTTCCTTTTGCTTTGTTTTTCTTCATGCAAAGCAAAGAATTTCCTTCTCCATTTAAAATCCCTCCTTCCCTTCTGAAAATGTGTGGTCGTCGCTGCTAACAATTAAGTAATTGGCTTCTGTTCATTTAAGCACACAAAGTTCCCATGGCTAGCGTCAAGGTGTTCGGATCCCCAACTTCTGCAGAGGTTGCACGAGTCTTGACATGCCTATTCGAGAAGGATGTTGAATTTCAGCTCATCCGTGTTGAGAACTTCAAGGGTCGTGAGAGGAAGCCAGAGTACCTCAAGCTGCAGGTATTGTTAACATCAAATTTAGATTAATACATTTCTATAACGAGTGTTGCTACGGGGACCCTGTAGGGGACAGGTGAGGTGGCAAGCCCTCACTGGTCCCAGTGAGGGCTTGCCACCTCACCTGTCCCCTACAGGGTCCCCTCTTTTGGGGTCCTTTGGGTGTTTTCCTTCTATAACAGTCTTTCAATAGATAACAATTAATGGAAGAGTATTAATTATTTTTATTGCAGGCCTCCGGCCAAGCTCTTACCTTTGAAGATGGCTCAGTCACCCTCGTCGGTAATAATGCTATTATCCACTATTTGCATATTCAGGATTGAGATACTTTGCAATATTCAAGTAGAGAAATCATAATAGAGTTATTGATTCTGCTAGAGAATTTCCCTAAAACTCCTACGACTGCAGTATAGTACAAGGATTGATGTGTCTGCGGATATCCCTATTAATACAAACTGCGTTTTTATGTGCCTACAGATTCAAGGGCAATATGCCGACATTTAGCCGAGAAGTATGCTGATCAAGGTAACAAGGATTTAATAGGCTCAGGCACTCTTGAGAGGGCTTCAATCGAGCAGTGGCTTCAGACTGAAGCTGAAAGTTTCGAACCACCTAGCTCTTCATTGGTGTTCCACCTAGCTTTTGCACCATACATAGGTATTAAAGTTCTTTTCACTGTGCCGCGACTTCAAACTTATAAAAAAAGGAAGGGGTGGGGGGTGGGTTGGGGGGGGGGGGGGGGGGTTAATAGAAACCACTTTAGAATAGGGTTGCAATATGAAAATCACCATTAAAATTCAATTAACACAGCAATTAACTACCATGGCATTCAAATGTTGAATATTCTTCTGGAATAGAAGGAAATGAAGATTGAGCTTACTGAGATGGGCAAGAAGATTGGGTTAACTGAAGATGAAAACAAAATGTTGGTATATAAATACTTAAGATTTCAATTGAAATTTCAGTAGAAACTAGGTCAAGGTGGTTGATTGCTACCGGAAACCCTTCAAAGGTGGTTTCTGTATTAATTAAACTTGAAAGGTGGTTTTCATATTATCACCCTATTTAAAGGTGGTTTCTATGGGAGGAAAACCCTAATAAAAATTGAGGGTTATAATTCTATATTTTAACAACAGGGCTCGAGCCAGATGAGACAGTGGTTAAAGAAAGCTTGCGAAAACTAGAGAGAGTGCTTAACATCTATGAGCAGAGGTTGGAGGAAACTAGCTACCTTGCAGGAGACAATTTCACGCTTGCTGATCTATCTCACTTGCCAAATGCTCATCGAATCATGACGAAGGTACCACAGCATGCTAAGCTGTTCATGGGGAGGACGCGGGTGAGCAAGTGGTGGGAGAAAATATCAGGCCGGAAATCTTGGAAGAAGGTGGTTGAGATGCAGAAGGAGTCACCTGTAGAAGCCTAAGGATGATGATGAGGAATAAGGAAACTTGGTTTAGTTGCTCTGTTTGATTTCAGTATTTTGTTTCAGTTTGATGTTGGAAGCAATGCTGGTTATACAGTTAGAACAATGATAACTATACTATGAGTTTCTACGCTACTTCCACTCTACAAGAGAGAAAAGTGTGGACACCTTGATGAGTATCAATTTTGAAAAAAAAAATTAAAGAGGTTGTACCCCACACTTTTCCATCTTGAAGTGGTGCAAGTTGAGTAGTATAGTTATCACTACTCAGTTATTATGCATTGTCCATTATGTCAATTTGCTTTGTTTTGTGGTTGGCCATATGCTTTTTGTATGGAACCATTTAGTTTGTGTGATGGGGATCTTACTAAAATAATATTGCCTTTATAGAGGAGTTCTAATGGCATTCTCTCACGCTGGGAAATCTTAAAGGATTCTGTGTTCATCACCCAATCCCTTGTCTCTACTGAGCTTGTTGCATGGGGTTTTTCTAGAATGAGACCCTAAATTCTATCATATTTTTACACTAGACGTCTAAATCTTTGTATTCTTAAATTACACTCCAAATCTTTAAATTGTTTTAAATTCTACCTCCAAGTTAAATTCTGTTGACATAAGTTATTGTGTTTTTAAATACTAAAGTATTATTAAGAAATCACCTTAATACCCTTCACTATGGAGTACTGCAGTGGTTTAACCATGTCCTCTCCCATGTGAGTAATAGAGTGGCAAACGTAGAGATCTGCAATCAAAACACAGCAAGCCTAAGCTATTGGCCTGCATCCATCATGCAAAGCCCCTCTCATATCTTTGTTTCTTTTCACGATGAAAATCTTCCAACCTCTTACTTCTTCAAAATAGTTTAAAAAAAATACCCAAGATGATAGAACATACAATATCCTCTAGGTACTAGAAATCTCAACCTTTTAAGAATAAACTTCATGCCAGAGTCAATGCTATAAATATAAAGAAGAAGGATACCTTTCCTTGATGACAAACGTATGAAGGCAGTAACTTTCTTAACCTGTCTGGGTGAAGATTGTGTTTCTTCCAAACAAGAATAACGATAACCTGTGTAAAGATGCATAGCATTTGCAATGCACTAAGGTATTACTGAAAATTTTGAAATTACCATACACAAGAAAAGTTCATCCCTCAAATCATCAGAACATTTGGAGATAATTATTCCCTACAGGATCTAATTGTTTCTTCACCTCCTTGGCTAATTATCCATTCTATTAAAGCATAAATAGTTGATCGAAATTCAAACTATATTCAGCTTTTCAAAATAATGCTACTGCTCTGCTGGAAGTCCATTCTGTAACCATGCTGAAAAACCTCCCGCAACGTCAGTGACTCCAGTAAAACCCTGCAAAAAAAGATGAATTTGATAAGCATAAACTCATTGAAGGGATGCTTGTATCTTTGGATCTTTTTACTTTTTTTATCATCATCAAGTATTCTTTAACTTGTATCTCTGAACTGGGCAGTATGAGAACTACTTACAGCAGATGAAAGATCAGTTGCAGCCATCAGTGACCTTTTCCCACTTTGACATCCCTACAAAGAATTACAACCTTATCTTACCATCCTTGTGATAGCATTAAAATAAAGATATAAGCTGTGCCACTCACAATAATTATTTCATCATCCTTGTCAAATGCTGATGACACTTCCGCCAAAAAGTTAGGGTTCTTTGTCATCCCTGTATGTATAAATGATATGTATTCATTTTAGTAAACATGATGGCGCAGACTAAGTTTTGGAAAACACATCAAATGAAATATTTATGTAAGAACGGAACTTTTATACTGCAAACAATAATGATCCATAAATAAATAGAGCATACAAAGCACATTCTAAGTGCTAAGTAGCATCAATACTTCAACGAAGGAGACATACCGCATGTTAGGCACATATCTGCTACTTGAATAATTTGATACTTAATAGACGTGTAGAATACTTTTTTTGACATATATTAAAAGATATCCAAAATATTTTAGACGTATCAAAGAAATATCATATTGTGATTTACAAGAGTTTAGTCCCACATTGGTGGGAGAGTAAGACTTCAAGTGGTTTATATAGTAAAACCAAAGAATCAAATGTAGCATCGACTAGTCGATTGTGGCAGTGGTATGAGCCAAACAACGTGCTACACTCAGTGGGTCCCACGGCTTATAGCTACCAACGGGCTCGTAAACCCGGAGCGTGACAAATGGTATCACAGCAGTTAGCTAGTCGGAAGTATGGAGCTAAGTATTATCGGGGCTAACTGCTACATTGTGTGAACATGGTCGGAGCCACTTCCAAAGCCCGTAGGAGCCACCTCTATAGTCCACATTGCCTGGCAGATCGCGTATTTAAGATGGGGGGTGATTGTGATGCCCATGAGTTTAGTCTCACATTTGTGGGATTGTAAGACTTTGAGTGGTTTATATAGTAAAGCCAAAGACTCAAGTGTAACATCGGCTAGTCTATTTTGGCAATGGTTTGAGTCAAACAATGCGCTACACTAGGTGGGTCCTATGGCATACATCGCGTCAACGGGCTCACTGGCCCAAGGCCCAAGGCGTGACACATATATAGGGTGGTCTTAGTTCAAAGATATAACTAGAAGGCGAATTTTTTTTCCATAATCTTAATCTAAGACTGAAATGAAACTGCTAAACAATCTAAATCTAGAAGCTCTAGGGACTTCATATTCTAGATCCTCAAAGATAAGTGTAGAAAGAGATAATTGAGAGAGCAAAAAAACCCTAACTTCATTGATTCATTCAGATACTAGAGAGATATATATATATAGTCATACAAATAGGGGTATGGTTAACGGGTCACAGCCCATTAACCCAATACCCAATAGACTTAATCTAACACTCCCCCTCAAGCTGGAGCATAAATATCCACCATGCCCAGCTTATCACATATAGTAGAAAACACCTTTGAAAAAGTAGTCTTGGTAAGAATATCAGCAAGTTGTTGTGAGGACGGAGTGAATGTGAGAGATACTATCTTCTTCTCCCAAGCATCTCTGACAAAATTGCAGTCAACTTCAATATGTTTTGTCCTCTTATGAAACACTGGATTCTGTGCAATATAAATGGCAGACTGGTTGTCACAATGCATTGGCATGGGTCCAGACTGAACAAAACCAAGCTCTGTCATAAACTTTCTTAGTCACACCATCTCACAAGCAGTGTGAGCCATTGCTCTATATTCGGCCTCTACACTAGATCGTGATACTACATCTTGTTTCTTACTTCTCCAAGTCACAAGATTACCTCCAATAAAAGTACAAAATCCTGAGGTTGACTTTCGGTCTCCCATGTCTCCTGCGTAGCCAGCATCAGAGAAAGCTAAAATGTGAGTATACCCATGCTTCTTATATAACAATCCCTTGCCATGATAACTTTTGATATATGCCAAAATCTTCAGAGCTGCTGTCCAATGAACCTCTCTAGGTTTGTGCATAAACCTGCTCAGTACACCTACTGCAAAAGTAATATCAGGTCTGGTAACTGTCAAATATATTAGCTTCCCAATTAGTCTCCTATATCGTGCAGCATCATCTAGTAGAGAGGTATCATCACGTCACAAATTAACATTTGCCTCCATTGGAGTGCTTGCAGGTTTGCATTCCAAGAGACCTGCTTCTTCTAATAAATCTAGCACATACTTTCTTTGGGATAACAACATGTCATGTTTTTTATATGCAACTTCAATCCCAAGAAAATACTTTGGCTTTCCCATGTCCTTAGTGATAAAATGACGGTTTAGATACTCCTTAGTCTCAGCTAAGGCAACAGAGTCACTCCCAGTCAGCAGAATATCATCAACATACACGGTTAAAATAATCAAACCAGTTGTTGTGCGTCGAAGAAAGACAGAGTGATCAGACTGACAACGTTGAAAACCAACATTAGAAATAACCTTGCTGAACTTATCAAACCAAGCTCGAGGACTCTGCTTTAACCCATAGATGGCCTTTCTCAGCCTGCAAATAAGATTCTCCCCCTGAGCAACATACCCAGGAGGTTGCTCCATATAAACCTCCTCGTCCAAATCACCATAAAGGAAAGCATTCTTCACATCTAGTTGGTGCATCGCCTAATCCATATTAACAGCCAGAGAGAAAAGAATTCTGATGGAGTTGAGACGAGCAACGGGAGAAAAAGTTTCAAAATAGTCAATACCATATGTCTGGGTATATCCTTTAGCAACCAGACGAGCTTTATATCTATCAACAGACCCATCAGGACGATATTTCAAGGTATACACCCATCTGCAGCCAACCACAGTAGCTCCAGCAGGTAGAGAAACCAAATCCCAAGTCCCTCTAGAAAGCAGTGCATTCATCTCCTCATCCATAGCCTGTTTCCAGGAGGGTACTAACAAAGCTTCCTCATGTGACCTGGGTAAAGATATAGTGGACAATGACAAAGCAAACTGACGAAATGATGAGGTGAGACGGTCATAAGAGACAAAAAGAGAGATAGGATATTTTGGGCAAGACCGTTTGCCTTTACGAAGAGCAATAGGAACATCTAAGTCAGAAGAGATATGAGGCTCGACATGAGATGGACCTGTAGCTGGAGAAGAAGAGTCAGCAGGAGCAGAGACAGGTGTATGTACTTTAGGACGGCGAGAGTATGTCAGTAGAGGCTTTGGTGCAGTAGCCACAGGAGCAGATACCGGAATAGTAGTGGGAGCCGTAGAATGTAGTGGCACCTGTGGACTGACAGAGGCAGTGGAACCAGAGGAAAAATATGGAACAGACTCAAAAAAGGTAACATCAGCAGAAACAAAATATCTCCTGGTGGTCGGATGATAGCACGTATACCCTTTTTGAGTACGTGAGTATCCAACAAACACACACTTAATGGACCTAGGAGACAATTTATCCAAACCAGCAGTCAAATCCTGAACAAAACACGTACAACCAAAAACTCGAGGAATCACAGAAAAACGTTTTTTTGTAGGATAAAGACAGTGGAATAGTATCAAACCATCAAGAACAGAGGAAGGCATGCCATTAATCAAATAACAGGCAGTGAGGACAGCATCCGACCACAAGTACTTTGGAATATTCATATGTATCATCAGTGTTCTAGCAACATCGAGAATATGTCTATGCTTCCTCTCAGCAACTCCATTTTGTTGTAAAGTGTGAGAGCATGAAGTTTGATGAATAATACCATTAAGAGCACAAAATTTTGAAACGTCATTTTTCATATATTCCAAAGCATTATCAGTACATGAACAGAAGTAGAGAACTGAGTTTTTATTTTATTATAAAAAAGTTCAATAACATGCGAGACTTCAGACCTCTCTTTCAACAAATATAGCCAAGTCATGCGAGAGAAATCATCAACAAAAACAATGAAATATCGAAAACCCTTCACAGAGGGAACACGACAAGGACCCCAGACATCAGAATGAACTAACTCAAACGCAAAACTACTGCGTTTATCGACACGACTCGGAAAAGAAGCACGATGGTGCTTACCCAGTTCACATGACTCACAACCTAAAGAAGAAAGGGAAGACTAAACAGTAACTACCGATCTAAGTTTCTGTAGTGAAGGATGACCCAGACGCCAGTGCTGCAGTAAGGTAGAATCAGGCTGTGCTG